>JAQQSU010013920.1:0-11544 GCA_028627135.1 Pseudochirops cupreus | reverse complement strand
AAAAAAGAGGCATGATTGTTAAGTGATGGTGATGGAATAGTGATTTGGAAGTTTCAATGAGAACAGGGAGTCCAAACACTTCTCTTCCTCACCCTAAGAGTCTGGGAGAATTGGAGCAATGGATTTAATTTTAAAGGGTTCCTGGAGCTATCAGAAAATCAAGAGATGTTATGAATTGAGTCAACAATTGATTATATACCAGCCCTATACTAGGCACTGGGGACATAATTATAAGCAGAGAAAAAGGGAATCATTTCCCTTAAAGAATTTGTATTCTAATGAGAGAATCTGCTCCATAGAAAAGAGCCAAAATGGTAGGAGGTAGTGCTGTATCTGCTTGGGGGTATTATAGTGAAGTCTGGAAAACGATGGTTTACTGCTTTGGGCTCTTCCTTAGAATGAAAATTCTGAGTAACTCACCAATGGGAGAAGAGGGGTGTATTGACAGAAAGTAAAGTATGGTGGAGAAATAAGGGAAATGAAGGATGGGTGACATTGGCCCTTTCCAAAATGGCAGTTCCAGGAGGAACTTAAGGAAAATGTCAAGCATCTAGAGGAGTTTCTTTATAATATGAAGGTGTCAATTGGAAGAGAACGGACCTCTAATCTGGGAAGGACTGGAGCTGAACAGAGCAGGTCAGAGGCAGGTGTGTCTGAGATTAAACAAAAGTTTCATTAATTTCAGAGTGAGGAAAACACTTAAAGGCAGAAGTCCCCGTCCTAAAAAAGGAGGACTTAACCTGCTGGCAGCAAAGGCAGGTCTTTTTTACACAAAAAAACAAGTGGGCTGAACCACGACCCAATCATGTTAGCAGTTCCCATGACATGCTCATGTGTGGACAATGCAGGCATTCCTGGGTCATGTGGGAATAGTTCTTAAATTGATTGTCTTAAGTCTTAAGGGCTGTTGAGGCTTGTGATAATTCAGTGGGGATGTAGAACCAGAGTTAGTGTGGTATGAACAGGAGCGCGGTATCTAGTTCAGTCACACAAGCCGAAAAATTCAGGAATTGTTAAGCATATCAGGAAATTTTGATAAATAACTTTAGGCTGTAACACATTGGCTCTCAGGCTTCTGAGAAATAGAGGGAGCTCCAATAAATCTAAATAGTTATTAATTAATATGAAAATCATAAATCCCTCAGTAAATACCTGGGGCTGGTCAAAGCAATACAGTTTGGCAGAGGGTGAGATCATCCAGAGTGCAAAGGATTGTTGTTATTCCAAGCTCAAGGCATAGCCTGCTTGCTAGGTCTTAGCTCTGAGAAACAGAGTTATCTCCAAATACTTTGATAAAGGAGGTTTGAAAGGGGAAAATGGAAGGGACTTAGAGGGCAGATAAAGAGATAGATCAAGATGTAATAGTCCCAGGTACAGGTAAGGTTTAATTACATAGGGATCAGCATATGAAAGGACTTAGTGGTGGAGAGGTTTTTGTACCTAAATCATCCTTATAGTGATGAGGGAAGCAAGATATTCTGAGTTAGAATTAATTTTGGGAGAAGCAGAATTTAAATGAGGTTATAAATTTTTAGTTTAAATAAACTTTAGAGTTCATCTGGACCCAAACCTTTGTGGGTGTTTTTAACTGATGAGGAAATGAAGGCACAGAGGCATATTGTAATTTAATCAAGATCAGGCAGACAATAAGGAACAAATCAGGAATTGGAACTCAGGATCTCTAATTCTAAGTCCACATCCCTTTCCATCACACCATTACCTACCCTCCTAACTCCCATACTCAGAATTGAGTTGATGTAGGAGTATATTCTTAGACTCCTTTGAAGGGATTGTTAGACTTTTTTTCAACATACTTTTAACTCCCCTTTGTTGTCCCCTTCATCAGACTCCTTGGGCATTGAATTCAGTTCCACTTAACAAGAATTACTTTAACAGGCATGTACTTCTTCCACATTGGCTCTTATTTAATCCTGGCAATTTAAATGAATCCTGACTTTCCCACCACTGTGGCAGCTTTCTCCAAAGGAGGGTACTGTGCCTCCCAAACCCCTCTTCTAGCAAACAACCATAGAAAAGATATGTGATAAAATGGAGTGGAGAGGAGGAGCAATGGGGAGGAACATGGGACTGAAAACTCGAAGAGTTTGTTTTTAGACCTGTTACTAAATATCTATCTATCTATCTATCTATCTATCTATCTATCTATCTATCTATCCAGCTACCTATCTATATGTTGGGCAAGTCACTCATCACTTTGGGGTTCAGTTTCTTTATCTGTATAAGAAAATTTTACTTTGTACACTCCTCACTCTATAAATGAGGGAGCCAAACTTGATGTTTAGTACCATTTTTCCCAATTATAATAACATAATAAAATGAATTGTGAATGAGAAGTAAGATGTGCTTCAATGTTTTATGTACAAAATACCAAAATCATTTTTAAGTGAACATCAGCACAGTAGCATAAGTTCACAGGGAAGAACAAGTACTTTAGGTAACTCTTAAAGTGACTCTTTTGGTTTTATCCTAATAGTGAGAAATTTTTTATTGAAGAAGGAAAATCTATAACTTTAGGAATCTGAACTGACAGAAATAGTTTTCTATAATTTTCGGTTTGATTACATGAAGAATATTGATGAATGCTGAGCATTCAAGGAAATAAATTCCAAAAATATCTGAGACAAAACACCTCTGACCCTATTGTTAAAGAAGTAGTAATTAATGAGGCAGGAGGGAACCAAATTGACCCTCATGCCTGATTTCCTGGTAGTTTAGGTGCTGAGATCAGCACATTCTTCCTTTCTATTAGTAGGGCAACCTTCTATGAAATCTAATACTCCTGCTTATCCCTAATATTAACATTTCATTTTTGAGAAAGAAATTAACTGTGTCTTAAATAAGAAAATGTGAGGTTCTATAAATTTTAAACACATTAAATATGAATATAGTGAGGTAAATGAACTTTGAAGGATAAAATTAATTAAAATGAAATTAAACTAATTTAAATTCATAATTTCTTATAGTGTTATAAGGTTCAAGATGAGAAAATAAATAAATATAGCTGTGAATAATATTTTTAGGAGTCTTACCCTCTCTTTAAAGCTTAATTTAAATTACTTCTCCTTCATAAGAATCTTCTTTAGGGAATCTCATCAGAAATGACTTTTCCTTTCATCTCACAAAGTACTGTGCTTTGAAACTTTCTGTATCCCTTTTGATGTATAATAGTTATCTATGTTTATTTTGATCCTATGCAAGACTGGAAAGTTTTCAGAACAGGCAATGTCTTTCATTTATATGTTCTGACTACAATGTGATCTAGGAAAGTGCTCTGCACATAGTACGACTCTAATAAATATTGGTTGGATGGATGGATGGATGGATGGATGGATGGATGGATGGATGGATGGAAGAAAGGGAGGAAAAATGGGTGAGTGGATATTAAAACAATGCCTGGAAAATCAGGAATCCCACACTTAATTTCTCATTGCATCAGACTCTTTTTTCCATATTGATACTAGGACAAAAACGGTATTCTGAGTATCAGAGGAACATCCTTACTAGTCTTAAAGAAGAATACGTTCTAGTGAGAGGTGGCATAATGGATAGATGATTTGGCCTGGAAAAAGGAAGACCTGTGTCCAAATGGAGATAGCAGCAGCAGCAATGGTGGTAGCAGCAGCAGCAGCAGCAGCAGCAGCTAATATTTATATAGGGCTTACTGTGTGCCTGATACTGTGATAAGCACTTTAAAAATATAATTTTATTTAATCCTCATAGCAATTCTTGGAAATAGGTATATTATTAAACTCATTTTACAGATGAGGAAACCTAGGCAAACAGAGGTTAAGTGGTTTGCCCGGGGTCATACAGCTATTAAATTCCTGAGGCCAGCTAGGTGACAGAATGGATAGGGCCCTGGATATAAAATCAGGAAGATTTGAGTTCAAATTTGTCTTTCTTCATGGGAAGAAAATGGCTCTTTTAGAAGTTGACTCTAGAGAGCTCTGACAGTTCTTAAAACACCACACATGTCTTCTAAGTAACTAGTGAGTAAAGCCTATGAAAACAGGTGAGCTGAGATGATTTAAAGCTGGCTGCTGATGCCTCATGCTATTCTACTTTATCTGGGAAGTAATAGTTTTATCCACTCCCTTGCACCTCCAAAAAGTCACTTTATCATATGAGGATTTGATTTCTTTGTCAAAATTATAAAGAGGTATATTTCCTTGCTACCACATTTAAAAAGCAATGATCCCAATGAGCTTTCTATGTTAGCATTCTGGACAAGGTCAGTGGAGGAAGTGAAGAACCAAGCAAAACAGCTACAAGTGATAGACCAGGTTTCTCTTAGCTGAGCTGAATTGTATTAGCATGGTGGGTCCATATATATGTATTTATGTTTATGTGAGGAAAGAAGTTAGGAGATTGTGACAAATAGCAGAGGATGGATTTAAGGAGAAGGAAGAATAGATTTTGATTCCTGTACAATTTGAAATAATTGTGAAACTTTGAATTCTACAATTCAGTGTAGTTAGATAATATTGCAAGGTATTTCATAAGGCTAAGGGGACACAAAGATGCAAATGAAACAATTACAGCTCTAAAGGAGGACACATTGTAATATAATATTATTCAGAGACTGATTATATATGTATATTATATATGCATATGCACATTACATGTATATGATTATGTATAGGTAAATTTAACAAAGTCCCTACTATGTTTCAGGCACTATACTAAGCACTGGAGTTACAAAAAGAAGCAAAAGACAGTCCCTGACCTTAAGGAGCTTACCATCTAATGGAGGAGACAACATGCAAACAAATATATATGAAGAAAACTATATACAAAATAAATAGGAAATAATTCACAGAAGGAAAGCATTGGGATTAAGAGGGACAGATGAAGGTGTCTGGAGAAGGTGGAATTTTAGTGGGGATTTAAAGGAAGTCAATAATTAGGGTGGAGGAGTTAGAGTATTCCAGGCATGGTGGACAACCAGAAAGATTGCCAGGAAAGAGTAGAGACAAGATCATAGAGAAAAGGCAGCAATTTGCCTGAGCTGTGCCCCAAATCCCTCTGAACACCTTTAAACAATGCCCATAAATCTATTCCTGGAGCAACAGAACAAAGAATGAGATGAAGTAATCTTCCAGCCAAATACAGCATAGAAGTTCATCAGGAAAGGTCTGTCACACCTGGGTGAGAATAGAGCCTAGTTCAGCAAAGACCCTGCCAGCACAGACCCAGCCACAGCACTCCAAGAGTAGGCCTTGGAACCACTGGATCACCAGTGGAAGCAGCTGCTTCTGGAGCTCTCAGCCTACAGACAGTAAGGACATCAAACAACTGGTCAGAAGGAGATTACAGGGGTCTCTTTGCTAGCACTGAGGTAGGACTCTGTTTCTTTGCCCATATGTGGGTCTCCATTGCAGTTCTGGGTGGCAATTCCAGGAGAAGGACACTAGAGCTTGTGGCCACAGTAGGCGGGGACCCTTATCACAGTACCAGGGCAAAAAAGAGTGCTTGTGGTCAGTCACAGACCAGAGCACAGGCCAGGAGAATAGTTAGCACATGTCTGCTTAGATTATACCACCTTGGAAGAACTGAAAACTTACAGATTCCAAGAAGTATCTCTGAAAATAGCCACAGAAAAACTCTGAAGCTTAGGACAATGCTCTCTCCATCCTTGGAGCAGATCCCTACTTTAGCAAAGAATTAGAAGTCAAAAAATAGGCTGGGAAAGTGCACAAACAATAGAAATAAATTCTGGCCATAATAAGTTATAGTATTGACAAGGAAGAGCAAAACACACACTCAGAAGAAGATAACAAAGTCAAAGGTCCTACATCCAAAGCCTCCAAGAAAGAATATGAATTGATCTTAGGGCATGGAAGAACTCAAAAAGGATTTTGAAAATCAAATAAGAGAGGTAGAGGGAAAATTAGAAAGATAAATGAGAGTTATTCAAAAAAATCATGAAAAATGAGTGAGCAGCTTGATAAAGGAGACACAAAGACATACTGAATAAAATAACACCTTAAAAATAGACTAGGCCAAATGGAAGAGGAGGTCAAAAGCTCACTGAAGAGAAGAATTCCTTAAAAATTAGAATGGAGCAAATGGAAGCTAATGACTACATGAGAAATCAAGAAACAATCAAACAAAACCAAAAGAATGAAAAAATAGAAGACAATGTGAAATATCTCACTGGAAAAGACAATTGATCTGGGAAATAGATCCAGGAGAGATAATTTTAAAATTATTGTACTATTTGAAAGCTATGATCAAAAAAAGAACCTAGACATTATCTTTCAAGAAATTATCAAGAATAAGAATCCACAAATAACCTCCTGGAAGAGATCCCAAATAAAAAACTCCCAGGGATATTATAGCCAAATTCCAGTACTCCCAGGTCAAAGAAAAAATTTTGCAAGCAGCCAGAAAGAAACAATTCAAGTACCATGGAACCCCAGTTAGGATAACACAAGATTTATCAATTTCTACATTAAAGGATTGGATGCCTTGGAATATGATATTCCAGAGGGCAAAGGATTTAGGATTACAACCAAGAATCACCTACCCAGCAAAGCACTATAATCTTTCAGGGGAAAAAATGGATATTCAATGAAATAGAGAACTTTCAAGCATTTTTGATGAAAAGATGAGAGTTGAATAGAAAATTTAACTTTCAAAAATAAGACTCAAGAGAAGCATAAAAAAGTAAACAGGAAAGGGAAAATATAAGGGACTTAATAAGTTTGAACTTCCTTACATGGGAAGATGGTACTTGTAACTCATAAGAACTTTCTCATTGTTGGGGCAGTTAGGAATATAGATAGACAGAAGGCACAGGTATGAATTGAATATTAAAAGATGCTATGTAAAAAATAAAGGGGTAAGAGAGGAATGTACTGGGAGAAAGGGAAAGGGAGATATAGAATGGGATAAAGTCTCAGCTAAAAGAGGCAAGAAAAAGCTTTTACAGTGAAGAGGAAGAGGGGCAAGTGAGAAAACTTTACTCTCTTCAGAATTGTTTCAAAGAGGGCTTAACATATACACTCAATTGGATATAGAAATCTATCTTACATTACAGGAATCTATTTTTCCTACAGGAAAGTAGGAAGGGAAGGGGATAAGAAAAGAGGGAAGGTGACAGAAGGGAAGGCAGATGGGGAGGGGTAGTCAGAAGCAAAATACTTTTAATAAGGGACAGAGTGAAAGAGGAGAGAGAATAGAATAAACAGGAGAACTGGGTGGAGAGAAATACAATTAGCAATAGTAACTGGGAAAAAATTGAAGCAAGTTTCTCTGATAAAGGCCTCATTTCTCAAACATACAGAAAACTGAGTTATATTTGCAAAAAGGAGAGTTGTTCCCCAACTGATAAATGATCAAGTGATATGAACAGTTTTCAGATAAGTAATCAAAGTTATCTATAGCCATAAGAAAAAAAATACCCTAATTCACTATGGATTGAAGAAATGAAAATTAAAATCATTCTGACATACTACCTTATATCTATTAGATTGGTTAATAAGACAGAAAAAGAAAATGACAAATGACGGAGGAAATATGGGTAAAATGAGACATTAATGCACTTTTGGTGGAGTTGTGAACTGATTCAATCATTCTGTAGAACAATTTGGAACTATGCCCAAAGGGCTATAAAACCATGCATACCTTTTGACCTAGCAATACCATTACTTGGTCTGTCTCCCAAAGGAGGTATAAAACAAAAAGGAAAATGACTTATATGTACAAAATATATTTATAGCAACTCTTTTCTCGTGGCAAAGAATTGGAAATTGAAGGGATGTCCATCAATTGGGGAATGATTGAACAAACTGTGGTATGTGATTATGATGGAATACTATTGTGCTACAAGAAATGAACAGCATGCTCTCAGAAAAATTTAAAAAGAATTACATGAGCTGATGCAAAGTGAAATGTGTGCAAAGCAACAACACTATCATAAAAAGATCAGCTGTGAATGACTTAACTGTTCTCAGCAGCACAGTGATCCCAGACAACTTTGAAGGACTTGACGATGAAAAATGCTATCCGTGCCCAGAGAAAAAAGAGATGGTGTCTAACTACAGATTGCAACATATATTTTTTTACTTTATTTAATTTTCTTGATTTTTTCCTGTGTTTTCTTTCATAACGTAATTGATATAGAAATGTTTTGCATTACTACACTTGTATAACCTATATCAAATTGCTTGCCTTCTCAGTGGGATGGGACAGTGGAGAGGGAGGAAGGGAGAGAATTTGGAAATCAAAGTTTAAAAATAACAAAAGTTCAAATTATTTTAACATGTATCTAGCAGAAAAATAAAATACTAAATAAAAAAAAGAATGCCAGGAACTGAGAGATGGAGTGTCTTTTTCATGGAATAGCCAAAAGGCTATCTGGATCCAGGAATACTTGTCAAGGAGTCAAATTTTAAAAGTCTGAAAAAGTGAAAGAGAGCTAGGTTATGAAAGGCTTTGAATGCTAAACAGAGCATTTCATATTTGCTCTTGGAAGCAATAGAAAGCCACTGGAGTTTATTGTGTGGGGGTGGGGTGGGGTAGGGTGATATCATTCCTGAACTTTAGGAAAATCACTTTAGTGGCTGAATGGAACAGGCTTGGAATAGGAAGAAATTTGAAGTAGGCAGACCTACCAGCAAGCTATTGCAGTAATCCCTTGATGAGATGATAAGGGCCTGCACTAGAACAGTGGAAATGTAGAGAATATCCTAAATTGCATTGATAGTTTCCTCTCCCAAGAGTTCCCAATACCAGAGAAATCAGATATTGATTTCCATTCCTAGTACTATGTATGCTTACCTTTTTTTCTCTGCTCCATATGATTTTCTCTTCTTATTTTATTTAATTCTATAAAACAACCCCTTGGAAGTTGATTATTATGATACCACATCTATTAACTAGTTTCAGGTATTATGGCCATTTTTATTATATTAAAGTGGCCAAATTATGGACAATATATGTATGTTCAATTATTTACATCTTTGTTTCTCTTTTAAATTGTTTATATTTTTTTAATATAATGTTCATTTCTAACAACTTACATATCCTAATTAACATTATTTATTATAATCTTTTGCATTGTGGCCTGTAAAGAGTATATTTGATATTTATTTTCCATCATTTATTTGTGAGTCCTTCATGTCATAACACAGTCATTTTTTTAATGTAATAAAAATCTGAGGAGTAAGTATTCCTTAAGATTCCCAGTCTGTAATCACATGGGATCTATCACTTTTTTTTCTAAAATTTTATTCATGTCCTTAACTTCTTTTTTTGTTTAGTTTTCTGTTAAACTTCTCAGGGTACACTGAAGTCTTCAGCAATTATCATTTGCCTAATGCTCAGAAACTTTTCCTTTACATGTTTAGGTACTATAGTATTTGGTGCACCACATTGTTTTCTTATTTGTGGTACCATTAAATATAATGAAATTTTACTTCAAAAAACCAACACTAGTTATAGTGTTGCCTTGTCTGATATCATGATTGACTCCAAAGTTTTTCTAGATTCAGCCAACATGTAATAGATTATGCTGCAACTGTTTATTTTTAACTGCATAAACCTTTACTTTTAAGTGGGTTTCTGATAAATAAAATGTTGCTAGGTTTTGTTTTCTAATCTACTCTTTCAGTTCTTTCCATTTTATGCATGAGTTTATTCAATTTACACTGCAATTATGATTGTTAGGTTTCTTTTTGCCTACATCACATCATATTTCATCTCTTCCACAATCATCACCATCCCTCCCTTAACACACATGAAGAGGGGAAAAGAAAGGAAATTTAATCCACATTAGGAATGTACAAGTGAAATGTTCTGATCCCACCCCTCCACTATACTTTTCATGAAGCCAAGATGGAATTTTGTCTTTACTCTATCTCTTTTAATTTTTCTCTTCTTATCATCCTTCTTTGATTGAAGGTTATTTTGTTTAAGACTACCAACTCCCTAATCCTAACTTCTGTCTTAATGCCCCTTCTTCCCTTTCCCTCTTGCTGTCCAGTTTTGTTTACTTTATTGTATTTCTCCAATAATAGCAGTAACAACTAGTATTTATTTGACACTTTAAGGTTTGTAGTCCTTAATATGTTTCTGTCATTGGATCTTCACAATGACCCTATAGAGTAGATACTATTGCTATCCCCATTTTACAGATGAGGGAATTTAGGCTGAAAGAGGGTAAATAAGATTAAGGGTTACACAGCTAAGGCGTATTTTAGGAGGGATTTAAACTCAGGTCTGCTTGATTATAAATCTAGCATTCAATACACTGCATTAACTATCAAGAAGATATCACAATAGCATTTATAGCTATAGCATTTATATAATGTTTTTAGGTTTGCAAAGCACTTTTCATATGTGAACTCATTTGCTTCTCACAGTAATGCTAGGAAGATGGTGCTAATATTACTGCTATTGTATAGAAGAGGAAACTGAGGCACAGAGAGCTTAATTGAGTTGCCCAGGGTCACATAGTAACTGCCTGTCCAAGGATCTGAACTTGGGTGTCCTACACTCTATACACTGCACCACCTAGCTGTCTACCTTGATCAAATAAAAGCAAACTTCATGAAATGCAGTCTGTTCCTACTCCTAACATTATAGTTATAAAATAATCTCCTATCGTTCCCAGTTATGAGAAATAGTACACTCCTCTCTATTGCGTTCCTTCCATATTCTATTTCTTTCATCCATCCCTCCCCCACCCTTTCTTTACTCTTCAGAAAAGAAAGAAACAGAAAACCTATACCCAGGCTCCACATTTGCACTTTTTGTTCTTCCTTTTACTCTTAAAGAAAACAAGCCCCTCCAACTACCTTTTTTTTTCTGGGAGGTATTCAATTTCATCACTGGAGCTTCCCTTTTGTCATATTTATACTTTTCTTCACTTAAAAATCATTTCTCACGATTCATAGGCATTTTTTGAGGGAGCTAGACTTTTCTAGAACTGTTCCTGTTGTTGTTTTTGCTGGAAGTCATATATGACTTCTGAGGATAGGAAAAAATATGAAAATAGAGAAGGACCCCTTATAGAGAAAGGTTAGGTTGGGAGATGTGGTTGTATATAAAGATTTATAAATCTATGAAGATACAATCTTCAGCTATTCATTATTTCTTTTGAGGGATAGTTTTTTTTAATATCATGATACTGCAACTCTTTTCCTCCACTTCTGGGAACTTCCCTATTCTCCCCCAAGATCCCCTTAATAAAGATTGTTTTGTATAGAGTTTGGGGGTGAAACTAATGGATAATTATATTATTTAATATATAGTTATAATTATATAATGTATAAAAGAGTGATAATGAAGTTGTGTCCTAACCTAGTCCTAACCATAACAGATGACATGAGAGAGTGGAATAAGCCTACTTTGTAGTGAACTGTTGTATCTCTTTTACCATTTAGCCAATTCTGTTTTTTTAATGTTACCATCTTCAGGGTTTTTGCACCTCTTTTACCAAGCCATTGATTCATATTTTTCTTACATCACTCACATTTCTTTTCCCAATTTTTTCTACCTCTTTTATTTGATTTTATA
>JAQQSU010013919.1:0-11545 GCA_028627135.1 Pseudochirops cupreus | reverse complement strand
ATTTTTTTTAAGGCAAACCTGGGAAGACTGGTACAGAGAAAGGCAAGCAGAACCAGGAGAATAGTTTATATACAGTGACAGTATTATAAAGATTAAAAAAATTTGAAAGACTTTAGAATTTTGACCAGAATAACCAACCGTGGCTATCAAAGGACTTATGAAGAAAAATGGTACTTACCTCCTAAGAGAGAGGTGTTAAACTCAAACTGAAGATTGAGTGTATTTTTTTGGTCATGTCATATGCAGGAATTGATTTTAATTGACTGTAGATGTTTTATAACAGTGATTTTATTTTTCTTTCCCATTTGGATTGGAGGTAGGGGAGAACGGAAGGGGAAAAAAACACAGGTTTTTGCTAATTAAAAAATGTAATTTGGAAAAAAAATTACTAAATTATTCATACCATTTGATCCAACTACTGGATTTCTACTGCAGTCAACCAGTCAACAAGGATTTTACAATGCCAGCAAGCCAAAACACTAAAATATTGTGTACAAAAATATTAATAATAGCATGTGAGTACAAGCCAGGTAGAATTTTTGTTTGTTTTTTCTTAGAGTTTAGTTTTTCTGGCTCATGCTAAATTGTAAATATCTGAAGGATCAATCTCCTTTGAACTCTAGTAATTCATAGCTTTGGTGCCTTCTGGCTCTGAGCCTATTAGTCAGAAGTGTTTATATATTCCGAGGTGAGATATTGCCTTGGGGCTTACTCATGGAAGATCAGTTAGCCATTGTTAAGGGACACCCCTCACCCCCAACTGTGAATGTGAATCATTCGTCAGAGCTTTGGGAGGAGACCTCTGATAGAGAGAGGAGACCTCTGATGCCAACCCTTGTGAGAACATTGAAACATCACTACACGGCATTGAGGAGCCTTACATATACACACACACAGAAACATTAGAATAAAACACTAAAGGAAAGCAGGGGTTTAGTGGAACTGTGATAGTTGTCTGTTATTTCCCAATTATTGTATTGCCCAGAGTGGAGTGTCTTCTCCCCATGTAAGGCTGGGAGAGGATGAGCTGCCCCAGAGTTGGGATGGTACAGGCCATATAGAAGCTGGGGGCAAGAGCCCCTGGAGCCGCTGTGTCTGAATTCAGGCAAGAGCAGTGAGAGCTTGGAATGGAGCATTTCCTTCCTCCATGAGGTGAGATATGGAGCAAGAGCAGAGAGCTGCTTATATGGGAACCCTAGCAGCAGGAGAAGCCACAGGCCCGGAACTCAATTTCGGGTCAAGATGAAAACTTTGCGGCGGCACAGGAGCAGTGAGCGTGCTTTCCTATTAAATTCCCCTGGAATAGTTTGGGACCTGGGGTGGAGTTGTCTATGGTAGGGTGGGGAGTAAGGCCATAACCCTTGGAGACCCACCCTCTTGGCTTTGTCACCCAGTCGACCCTCAGGACTAGGAAAAAGGGACTGGAACAGCGTTGAGACTTGGGCTCATTAGAGCATGTGGGCATCTGAGAATGCCAGGTGGGAGCCTATAGGGGCATTGTGGGGAGAAGGCCACACCCCCAAGAGGACTTTACTTGAACACTCTGTTTGGATTGAGGGAGGAGGAAGAGGAGCTGGTTGCTTACTCCTGAAAGATTTTTGACCCCCCCCAAAGAATATATAGGCTGGGAGTATAGTGTTATGTTTTATAGTTTTGTGTCTGTTTGAGGTCATGTGGCCACCCTGGTAATAAGTTGTTATGTTGTCGTGAATTGTGAATGCTTTAGTTGCTTGCCTTAAGGTTTAGTTTTGAATAAATAGAGTGCTTATACTGTGCGATCTGACTCCTAAAGTATATCACAGCAGCAGCCCTGAAGTGTACTGCCGTGATAGGTGTTACATAGCATTATTTCTAATAGTAGCAGTAATAATATCCAGCATGTATGTAGCACCTACCATGTGCCAGATACGGAACTAAGTGCTTTACAAATATTACCCTAGGAGAAATGCAGATTAACAGAGATTAAATTACTTCTTCTGGCTAGTAAAGTGTCTCAGACCAAATTTGTTCTGAGGTCTTCCTGGCTCCAGGTCCAGTGCTCTGTGCCCCCTAGATGCCTATAGTAAAAAAGCTGGATACAAACTGTGTGTCCAGTAGTTGGGAAATGGCTGAACAAAATGAAGTATAGTAATTTAATGGAATGTTTTTATAACTTAAGGAAGACCGCCAGTATGTTGAGTAGACCCCTTTTGATAAATTTATGGAATAATATGGGTGTTACATAGAAGGGGCAAATATAGATGGGTTATGAAAGAACTTACAAATTAAGGAGCTCACAGATCCATCTGAGTAAGGAGTGACAAATATTTAAAAATTATAGAAATGTAAGGTTTGTGTGAACTGTTGTGAAGTTTAGAAAGCAGATACAAAAATGTAAATGAGGACAACACTGAGAGGTACTAAAACTCAAGTCAAACCAAATGGATAATATTGGTTCCAAATTATTAAAGGATATACCTTTTATTTCTATTAACACAATAAACTACAAAAATAGAATTAGAAGTCTAGAAGCCTTGGCCATGATTTCCCAACATGTATGCTTCATTGCCGATGCTGTGCCCACTCGTCCCGTAG
The DNA here is from genome assembly GCA_028627135.1 of Pseudochirops cupreus. Classification (NCBI taxonomy): domain Eukaryota; kingdom Metazoa; phylum Chordata; class Mammalia; order Diprotodontia; family Pseudocheiridae; genus Pseudochirops; species Pseudochirops cupreus. The sequence goes on along the minus strand of JAQQSU010013919.1, from coordinate 8,971 downwards.
ACACTGTATGCCCTTGTGGGAAAATGCATCTGAGAGGTAATCTGAAGGAGAAACATATCGTAGCTGCTGAAAATTCTCAGAAACTACCTGAATACTTCACTAACTATTAATGAGGGAAATGTAAATTAACTACAGACATGATTAAATTCTAAGTTGGTATGATTAGAGAGAAATAGGGGCACGATTACACACTGCTGATAAGCTGTGAATTAGCATATTTTTTAGAATGATGGCAGTCATTGTGATGTGACAAAGACATAAAAATAAGCATCAATAAAACATTTATTGAAACAACTGGAGAAAGCAAAAGGGTAGCGTGCAAAAAAGAATGACAAAATTGGTCTTTCTGACAGGATGACTTTACTACTAAGATTATATAGTAAGGACTAAGAAAAGTGATAGAAGGTCTGTCTGTACAAAAATATGTCTAGTATAAAAAACTGAAGACAGTTTCTAGGAATTAGAGAATAACTGGACAAATTATAGTATATGAAAAAATAGAATATTTTTGCACAGTTACAAAGGCCACCTGGAATAGGCAATAGAGCTGCCCTTCCCTGGAGTTGGGAAGATAAGCTCAAGTTTTGCCCCTCGCATTTCTCAGGACCTCCAAGACTAGAGGTTGCACAACAGATACCGATTGGCATTGATGAAAAGAGGTCCAAATCAATAATTCTCCAATCCTATAAATTTACAGAGATCTGTATCCCACCCCCCAGACTTCACATAGGAAGAATACAAAGGGACATGTGAAGTGATGCAGGGCGGTTATGATAATGTGATGAAGGTTGGGAAGTTAACCAAAATGCCCTATATCTACTGATTTTCCCCTTCGCAGCCAGTGAAATTACGGAAAGTAAAGGGTAGATAAGAGAGACAAGACAGATAGCCTTAAAAGTACAAAGAGGTTTCTATACTTTTACTGCTTTATGAAGTATGAAGAGTATTTTCAGTCCAGTTTATGGGACTAGATATGTGTAATCGTCTCACCTCCCACACTAGAATGTGAGCGGCAGGGGGGGCAGGGTTGTTTATTTCTCTGTTTATTCCCAGACCCTAGTATAATACCTTGGACATAGGACTAGTTTAATAAGTATTTGTTGAAAAGCTAATACGGAAATATGTTTTGCATGACTATACAAGTATAATCTATATCAAATTGCTTGCCTTCTCAAAGAGAGGGCAAGATAGGGAAGAAAGGAGAGCTATTTTTAAAATGAATGTTAAAAATTGTTTTTGCATGTAATTGGAAAAATATTTAAAAATATAAAAAATAAGTATTTGTCAAATTGAAGACATACATGTATAATAAAACAGTATCAAAGCAATATACTAAAGTAAGAAAACACTATAAAGGCATGCTTATATAAGAAATCTTTCATTGGAATTGAAAATATTTAAGTCACATTTAAAACCCTTTTTTCTATATATATAAAGAAAACTCTGCCAAAGTCCCAGTTTAATGGTGTGGATGGGGGTGGCTGTCCAGCAAGCAGACCATAAGTACTGGCACATTGAACCAAGTTTAAATTCATGAGGTGCAGACCTAGCAAAGGACTCGGTACCTGAATATCAGCCAAGTTCACTTCAGAGCTCTGTATCACGAGGCTGACTGTAGGTAATAACTTTTTTTAAGCCACAGAATCTCTTTATAAAAACTTCATTCATGTATTTACTTTTAGTTTACAACATGCAGTTCCACAGTCCCTTGAGTTTCAAATTTTCTCCCTCTCTCCTCCCTCCTGCCATGGCAGCATGCGGTCAGATAGAGGCTCTGCAAATACCTTCACATCAAACGTTAGTCATGATGTGACTTTACACCCTTGTAAAGAAGGAATGTAACCAATGGAATGAACGGCGGGAAAGAGGAAACAAAATAAAACGAGAAGAAAGAAAGAGAGCAGGTAGTTTGCTTCAGTCTGCATTCAGACTCTGTAGTTCTTTCTCTGGATGTAGATATCTCTTTCCATGGCACAGAGTCTCTTAAGAGACATCTGAGAGCAGGGCGGCTGGGTGGTGCAGCGAATAGAGCACTGGCTGTGGAGTCAGAAGGACCTGACTTCAAATCCAGCCTCAGGCACTCAACACACTTACTAGCCATATGACCTTGGACAAGTCACTTGACCGCAATTGCCTTGCCTTCTCCCTTCAAAAAAAAAGAGACATCTGAGAACTATCCAGTGTTTAGCACAGTGTGTAGCACGTAGGTTGTTCTTTATGAATGTTTTTGCCTGTGACTTGTGATACTGATATGGTGCCATCACAGACTCTTGAAGTATTTGTTAGATGTATAACCATATGAAGAAGTATGACTGTATAAAGAAAATCATCGGTGTTATATTTGTAACATGTCCCGAATTGCCCGTTTCGTTTCTAATAACTATATAATTTTTTAAAATCTGCCGTCAGGTCTTTAAATGTCATAGTTTTCCCGGTTTACAGTAATAATTTGCCACATCATAAACAAATCAGAATGATTTATTCTTTCCTCTCTTTCCACCTCCTGTCCCGTTTATCATATAATTAGGAAAAATGATCCTTGTGTAAATTGTCATCTATACAGTCTGGTATAGAGGTCACCAAATCCAACCAGCTGTCTGATTGGTACTGCCCATGATCTAAGCATGTTGTTTTGGTTTTTGCTTTTTTTGGGACATTTTTTTAATATAATGAAACTTTTAAAATGTAAAATCTATTTTTAGCTCTCTGGCCGTACCAGTAAAAATTGGCAGACTTGCCAGTTAGTAGAAAGCACATTGAACTGACAGTCCAGTGTGGATTCCACGCCTCTCCTGCTTTGCTCTGTTACCTTCGTGATCTTGGATAAGTGACAATCTGTAGGCCTTAGTTTTGACACCTATAAAATGAGTAGTTTAGACTGTAATCCCTAACAATCTTTTTCAGATCTGAAAAGATACAACTTTATCAGAGCCTTTGTATGTTAGGTTTATTGATGAGAGCTTCTTGGGGTCTTAGGCTCATTTATTCTATAACATTTACTTCTCAAATAACTACTTTTAGTTATATGCATTTCAAACACTTTCTAAAGGTTAAAACTTTGCTAATTGTTCTGAATCTGAATTTGAAGTTTATAATTTTACATTTTACTGTTTGAGAATTTTTAAAGCATTTAAATTACTATTAAGTATATAATTAATATATTGTAACTTCTTTTTAAAGGACCTTTTAACGAATCTGCTGGCAAAAATAGACAGATGCTGCCTGGGGGTAGTAAAATGATGTCAGCTCTACAACAAGGTTTCTTTGAACCACAGTTTTTAAGGATATTTGAAGGTGAGGGCTACGTAAATCTGAATCAAGTAAGGAGGCGATATATGTTACAAGAAGCCAAAAAAAATATAAGCAAAGCCTTCCTTCCCAGTAATGGAGAAAAAAAAGCGTAAGTGTTGGGGGAAAAAATCTTAAATGAAATTATATATTTATTTTTTCTCAGTTATTCTTTTTTGTAAGACTTACTTATGCATTTTTTTGTTTCTAGATGTAATGCTTAAATTAATTTGATTTTTGTGGCTTATTTATTCTAGGTTCATTTCAGTCCAAATAAAGTAGACCGTAATCATTTGGACAGGGAGAGAGTTTGAATAATCAAGAACTCACATTCCTCCTTTCTCTTCATTATCTAAGCAATTCGAGGACACCAAAAATTTGGATAGGTTGGGGTTTAAACTATTCAGATAATTGCTGTATGTAAACAGACTTGAGATTTTTTGTGAGGGGTTTTGAGCTCAGTTAAAGTATAGAAACCTTCACAGTTAAAAGATGAGCAGAAAAGGCATTTTCATCACTACACAGCATTGAGGAACCTTACACACCCACCCACACACACACACCCACACACATACACCCACACACACACCCACACCATACAAGTTTCACATTCTCACTTACACTCCCCACTCCGTACTCTTCTCACAAGTCATTCTAACATATCACTTCTCTGAAAAACATACAGACCGTGTATGACAAAGACCAGACAGTCTCCTGATGCACATGTTTGGCTGATCTACCTTGAGAGTGGATCTCAGAGGTGTCCTGCTTCTAGGGAAGAACCAAGAGGAAGCAGTTGAACCTTAAGGGAAAAAGACAGTTGAAATGAGAGTATGTCTCAGGGAAGCTATGAAAAACTACTGGTGAATTTCTCTTTCCCTGTCAGCCCCCGAGTCACAAAAAACAAATCAAACACTTAATATTTGCATTTGGCTCAATTGTGAAATATGAGATAAATGTCTAAGAAGCCAGAAAACTCACTTATCCACAAAAAATTTCTAAGCTTAACCTGACTTTGCCCTTCTGCTCAGCATCCTTAAAATGGTCAGTTGGACATAATTTGGAGAATTATACACAGAACCCCCATGTAAAACAATTGAAAGTAGTAATCATATTTGGATTATCTTTCACCCGGATCCCTCTTTTGTCAGGGTGGATAGTTGAACGAGAGTAGGGAACAAAACCTTTGTCCTGTGAAGTTTGGATTCAGTCAAAGGGCTGCACTTGAGGACATAGAGGGCCACATGTGGCCTCGAGGCTGCAGGTTCTCCACCCCTGGCATAACTGACATAAAGGAGGTGGTTTAGAATCTTGTGATTTAGAATCTTGTAAAAATCAAATTGTTGGAAAGGAAAATTACCTGCCTATTAATACATCTTTTTATGGTATAAATTTTTTAAAATAAAAAATAAAAATGTGTTAAGGGGAAAGAAAAATCAACTTTTCCTGGCCAAAAAGTTATTTTAAAATGTAGTTCATTTTGCGGTAGCATTAGTGCTATTTTAAGATTTTTTTAAACATTTATTTTATCTGGAAAAACTTTCCCTTCAAAGAGTAATTTATGCTTACCTTTTAGTTCATAAACCTAAAGCAGTAGTGAGAGTGTGATGCTGTGGAAAGTGAGCTGGATTTGGAGACGGGCTTTACATTCATTCACATCCCAGCTCTGCCACCACTGCCGTTGTAGCCTTGGGTAGTTATTTTTTCTCCAACCCTCAGTTTCCTCTTAAGTAAAAGTGAGGGGGATTGGACCCAGTGACCTCCTACACTATGGACGCTGCGTGACTGATGTTCCTTTGAGACATTCATTCCTTTAGGTTTGTGTTCGTATTTCGGCGTCTCGTCGTGTCCGACTCTTCTCGGCTAAGGTGCTGGAGTGGTTTGCCATTTGCTTCTCCAGCTCGTTTTAAAACTGAGGCAAACAGGGTTAAGTGATGTGCCTAGAGTCACACAGAGAAAAGTGGGTGAGGCTGCATTTGAACAGACTCCAGGCCTGATACTGCATCCACCTAGCTCCTTTTACATTTGATCTACGTTAATTCTAAAATTAGAATCACTCACTTACACTATGAAAAAAAAAGCTAGATTTAGAAACGCTTTTCTAGTTGTTATGTATACTTGAAAGTATTGAAACTATTTCTTAAATGTTATACAGTCACTGAGATTTTCTGCTAATTAGTTTAAATATTTTATTTCTCGGTCCTCTCCATAATTAGTACAAATGTTTGTGGTTTTGTTACTTTATTCACGAGAATTGTAGAGAACAAGTTTCCTTTTCTTTGTTTATAAATGTTACCTATTAAGTTGCTCTATTCCTCCAAGTTCAAAATTAATTTGAATTTTCTGTTTTCTTTATTAATCTTTAGTTCTTACGCCATTTTACTTTTTCTCATATTTACGTGTCCTGTTCCTTTTGGTCAGTCCATGCCCTTTTCTCCCTAAGTAGATATTTTCTTGTTTTCTAGTTTCTTTGCCCCCATATTCCCCCACATTACAAACATAATGATAGATTTTAGATGTGTAATTTCAGTTTATAGCAGTGCAGAAACTAAAAAAAAACCAATTAGGTAGTCATTAATATATCCGTCCTATTCATCAACCAGAAAAGATTTTCATGAATAATGGAGAGTCTCAGGCAGATAATGGAATGAGAAGTTATAAGGGAATTTATCTCCTTAATATTTTCCTCAAAACAGAAATGTCAAAAACAAACAAAAATGCAAGAAATTCTCAAAAGTAAACATAAAATACCTTTAAAAAGAAAGCAAAACAAAGAGAAACTTGGGGGAAATGAAAAAAAAAATGTATTTAAAGAAGGTAAGGGAAATATTCCAGAAAAAAACCACAACACATGGAATGAATATCAATTAAAGAATTAGAAACAAAGGTAGAATTTTCTTAGGACAACAAAATGAAATTTAAAAAAGACATGAAATTAGCAAAAATAGCATGAGATGAGATTCTTATTTCTTAGGAAATTGGTGTAATATTAAGACAAGATTATGAAACCCAATAGTTGAGAAATATTAATGTAAAATATAAATAAAACATGCTATAAAATTATTTTATTGGATGGCACAATAGGAGAAAACATAGGAGGAAGGAAAAATAAGCAACTCAGTAACTAGATATAATAATGACAAAAGTGATTTTTGGAACTTGCAAAGAAAAAACAATTGGGAATGACTAGATTTCCTAAAAATCATGAAGACTATTTTAGGAAATTATAAAATTTCCTGAGAATATTGAAACAAGGGAAAAATTAAAAATATAATGAATAAGACTTCAGACAACAGCTACAAGGTAATATAGTTACAAGTGTCTTGAAAATCATAGGTTAAAATCCATTCTTTTTTGCAGTATTTTCTATAAAAATAAGAGACAGTGAAAGTTGGAATGTTATATATTGTTAAGAGATTAGGAGGCTTTGTTTCCAAAATAATTTTCAGCATAGGTAGAGATTCTTTTAGAAGACAAAAAGACATACATGAACTTGAATCAACTTATGGAGACAAGAAATATTAGACTTTTGAGAGAGAGAGAGAGAGATGGAGAGAAAGAACCTATGACACCTGTGGAACAGATCAAGAATGAATATTTAACTGTTTAATCTCAGTAAGTTGAATTGATTTTTAAATTTTCTATTTCTTCTAATTTATTTCATTATTTTATTCTGAACTTATCAAATTCCCCCAAATGAGCATTTCCAAGTAAAAAGAACATAAAAAGAGGATTGTATATGTAGCCATTCTATACCATTTTCTTTCTAAAAATGTCTTTCCAAGTCTTTTTGAAACCATGTATTTCTTCATGTAGCATGAGTACTCAATCCCCTTCATATACTGCAGCTTATTCACCCATTCCTCAATTAATGGACATCATTCGAGTTTTCAGTTCTTTGCCAAAAAGAGCTTCTGTAAATTTTTTGCTCATAAAGAACTTTTTCCTGTATTTTTGTTTTCTTTTGGGTATAGGCCTAGCAGTGGTATATCTGAGTTGAAGACAAGCAATGCTTAGTACCTTTTTGTGTATAATTCCATATTGCTTTCCTGTATGGTTGTCCCCATTCACAGGTCAGCTAACATCAACCTGCCTGTTTTCCCATAGCCCTTCCAACATTTTGTCTTTTTTTCTTTAGGTCATCTTTGCCACTCTGATGTTTCTGAAGTAGAATTTCAGAATTGCTTTAATTTATATTTCTATAGTTAATAGTGATTTGGAGCATTTTTTTCATATAGTTATAATAACCAGGGTTTCCTTCTCATAGAATTGTCTGCTCATATCTTTAAACATTGGAAAATGGCTCTTTTTTCCTGTATTCTCCTGTGAGTATGATTATTTCTCCCCAGTTACATGTGAAAACAATTTTTAACATTCATTTTAAAAACTTTGAATTCCAGATCCTCTCCCTCCCTCTATGGAGAAGGCAAGCAATTTGATATAGATTACAAATGTATAGTCATGCAAAAATTTCAATAATAGTTGTAAAAGAAAGTTGTAAAAGAAAACATAGACCAAAAAAAAACCCTCAAGAAAAATAAAGTTAAAAAGTTTGCTTCATTCTGTATTCAGATACCACCAATTTGTTCTCTGGGAATGGATAGCATTTTTCATTGTAAATCCTTCAGAGTTGTCTTGGATCATTGTATTGCTGAGAATAACTAAGTCATTCACAGCTGATTATGTTACAGTATTGCTCTTACTTTGTGCACAGTACATTTCACTTTGCATAGGCTCATGTAAGTCTTTCCAGGTTTTCTGATCATCATCTGATCCTGCTCATCATTTCTTATGGCACAAAAGTATTGCATCATAATCATATCCCACAATTTGTTCAACCATTCCCCAATTGATGGGCAGCTCCTCAATTTCCATTTCTTTGCTCCCATAAAAGTGCTGCTATAAATATTTTTTGTACATATAGGTCCTTTTTCTTTGTTTTGTTTTTTTTAACCTAGGTCAGAGGGTATGTGTGGTTTTATTGGGCATAATTCCAAATTGTTGTACAGAATGGTTAGATCTGTTCACAACTCCACCAACAGTGCGTTAATGTCTCGTTTTTCCCACGTCCCCTCCACTATTTGCAATTTTCCTTTTCCATCCCATTAGCCCATTTAATAGTATGAGGTTGTACCTCAGAATTGTTTTAATTTGCATTTCTCCCATCAATAGTGAGTTAGAGTATTTTTTTTATATAGATCTAGCTTTGATTACTTCATCTGAAAACTGTTCATATCTTTTGGTCATTTATAAATTGGAGAATGGCTCTTATTTTTATAAATTTGATTCCATTCTCTATATATTTGAGAAATGAGGCCTTTATAAGAGAAACTTGCTTCAAAATTTTTTTCATGGTTACTATTGCTAACTGAATTTCCCTCCATTCTGTCCCCCTATTTTTTTCTGTTCTCCCCCTCCTTTCACTCTATACCACCTCAAAAATGTTTTGCTTTTGAGTATCCCTCCCCTAGTTGGCCCTCCCTTCTGTCTGTCCTTATCCCCCTCCCACCCTTCTCTTACCCCTTTGCTTCCTACTTTTCTTTTTTCTTTTTTTCTTAACTTTTTAGTTTACATCATTCATTATCATGAGATTTTGAGTTACAGATTTTCTCCCCATCTTTCCTCTACACACCACCCCAAAACAGCGATCCCATTGTATACTCCCTCCCCCAATCTGTTCTCT
>JAQQSU010013918.1:0-11545 GCA_028627135.1 Pseudochirops cupreus | reverse complement strand
TTCCACATCCTCTCCAGCATTTGTCATTTTCCTGTTTTGTCATCTTAGCCAATCTGACTGGTGAGATGTGGTACCTCAAAGTTGTTTTGATTTGCATTTCTTGAATCAATAGGACTGGTTTTCTTTAGTGTCCTTTATTTCCATTTGGCCAATTGCATTTTTAAAGACTTGTTTTCTACAGTCAGTTTTTGTCCTTCCTTTACAAAGTTATTGACTGTCTGTTATATACCTCTCATTTCTTTTCCCAGTTTTTCTTCTACCTCACTTATTTTACTTTTAAAGTCCTTCTTGACCTTTTCCAAGAAGATTTTTTGGACTTGAGAACAGTTCATATTCCCCTTTGAGGTTTCAGATGTGGGTATATTAATAATGTTGTCCTCTTCTGAATTTTTGCATTGATTTTCCCTGTCCCCATAATAAGAATCTATGATCTTTGTCTGTTTCTGCTTTTTGCTCATGGTGTTTGCCTATTTCCTGGCTTTTGAAGTTGAGTGCTCTTCCTGTAGCACAGAGGTCAGTGACCCAAGCTTGTTGTGCTGGGAGCCTGAGACTTGATCCCTGGCTTTGTGTGCTGGCTGTTGGAGGTTGTAGGGGTCTGGCAGCTTACCTGGTGCTGAGTGGAGGTCAGTAACACTGGAGCTCTCTGGATGAGAGTGGAGAGTCTGGCCCCTAGGGGATGCCTGCTCACCCAGGCTTTGCACTTAAATGTTTGGCTGCCAGAGGATGTCTGTCAGTCTGGAGCCATGCTTCCTAGAGGTGAGATTTGGCTACTAGAGACAGCTGGCACATGTGGTTTTCCAAGCTAGTATCTATCTGTCTGTGCTGAGGCACTCAGGAGAGTCCTGGTATTGGCACTTGCCTGTTCAACCACCATGAGGCTCAGGATCTTCCCCTGGTTTGCTTCGCTAGGACTTGATGCTGGTTTTCTGGGACACCTCCCTCCTGTTCTACTCCCCCTCCCCCAGAGTGTGAGAGACCTTTCGCATTAATCCTCCAAGCTTTCTCAACCACAAGACTGCTGCATCCCGTTTTTCTGCTGGCTTAGCTATTCCAGAGTTTTTCCTGGGGTGCTATTTTCTAGATTTTCAAAGCCAATAAGGGAGCATGAGAGCAACTTACTTCTTACTCCACCATCTTGGCACCCCTGTTGGAAACTTATTCACCATTATTCTCTCATATGAAACTCACAACCTATTTGGGAGGTAGGTGATATTATTATACCGATTTTCACTTGAGGAATCTAAGACAAATAGATATTCAATGACTTAAAGCTTGCACAGCTAATAAGTCATTCCACTTCTCTTGACTTTGGTTTCTAACTCAATGGTTCCATGATAGAATCTTCTAACTCAATACAGCCCACAAAGAAATAGGATACCTCGTGAGGTAGTGAGCTGTAAATGACACTTTTTTGTCAGGTAACATTAGTAATATCTCATTATTTGTCCATTCAACAAAGATTTATTGAGTACTTACTATGTGCTATGTGCCTAAAAAGGTATAAGATGGTCTCTACACGAAGAAGCTTAGGTTGGATTCTAAATGTAAACCTGCTCACTATATCTTATTATTAACTATCACTAATGCAATTCTAATCATTGATATTTATCTTGTACTTTGATATTTATAAGTAGCAACCATGTTGTAGTAGCAACACATGCTAGAGCAGCATTCTTAACCTAGTTTGCCTTGAATTCCTTTAGCAGTCAGGTGAAGCCTTTGGACACCATCTTAAAATAATAGATATAAAGGCCTAAGATAAAATCAACAGGATTACAAAGTAAACCTATATTTCTGAAATTGTTATCAAATTTTTTTTAACAGTTCTGAGATACCAGCTTAAGAACCCCTAGAATAGAGAGCTGGTCTCAAAACCACAAAGATCTGGGTTCAAGTTTTGCCTCTGGAATATACTGGCTTTGTGACCCAAGACAAATCACTTAAACTATCCATGCTCTAGAAAATTCTAATACTGAGTTAGTTTGGATGCTATGGTCTCAATGGTGACACCCAGAGAATTGATGCATCAAGTAGGAGGTCAATCTAGATGATCCCAAAAGACCCTTGCCTCTCTGAAGAGACAGAATTCTAAACTTATTGTTTCTCATTACAGGTCATTTGCCCTACATATCTCCAATGAGAAGGTCTAAGATGATTGCAGAACCTGTGACCTTGAGGCCACATGTGGCCTTCTGGGTCCTTGGGTGCAGCCTTTTGACTGAATCCAAGTTCTACAGAACAAATATTTTTATTGAGGGGGTTTGTTCTGTGAAGTTTGATTTCAGTCAGAGGGCTGCACTTGAGGACTTAGAGGGTCACAGGTAGCCTTGGGGCCATAGGTTCCATACCCCTGGTCTACGATTTCCAGGTTAGCATTGAGGATATCTATCATTTCTGGCAAGAACAAATTCTTTCTACTTTGAATAAAACAAAGGTTTTTGGCTTTCTTTTATTTGTTTGTTGTTTAACAACAAATCTTAAACAAAAATCTTGCTGTTGTCTAGTCACGTCCAACTCTTCATGACCCCTTTTAAGATTTTCTTGGCAAAGATACTAGAATAATTTTTCATTTCCTTCTCCAGCTCGTGTTACAGATAAAGAAACTGAGACAAACAGGGTTAAGTGACTTTCACTAGTAAGTGTCTGAGGCCAGTTTGAACTGAAGAAGATGAATTTTCTTGACTCCAGGCCTGGTGTCACATAGCTGGCTGAGCCTTAGTAATAGCACAGACCTTAGTAATAACCAAAATAATTTCGTCAAAGCTTTTAATTTCTTCCACAACCTGTAGAAACATAATTAATAGAGGAAAAGACTATCCATAATATCTATCTAAAAGATTGAGTTTGGAAATCATTTAATTATAGCTCATTAGTACCCTCAGTTATCTTTGCCCCTCTCATTGGAGGGCTGGTGGTCAGAACACAAAATTCCTCCCAAAGTCTTCCTTTAAAGGGAGCTCAGAAGCCCTATGAATTCTTCATTTTCCATTAGCTTCAATGCTTGGATTTGAGAATCACCTTCCTTGTGCACTCCATGTGCTTCTCCCACTTTCTTAATTCAGGGTATCTAAAATGGTGAGGATCAGAGCACTCAATAAGGTTTCTTTACCTATCTCAGTTCCTTGACATCCCTTCTTCACTCTTTCTTCCACTTCCATAAAAATGAACCTGCTGATTCTGGACAATCTTCAATGAGTAGTTTCATCTACTGATAGCCAGTGGAACCAAAAAAGTACTCCACAAACTATATTCAGTGTCCATGAGAAAGAGTTCAATATATCAGTTCTCTAACAGATGCACCATAGTATAGTAGAAGGAGCTTTATACCTGGGATCAAGAGAGCTGGGTTTTGTTGCTAACCTTGAGTAAAATGAAGATAAGGCTTTCGGTACTTAACTCACCTTGTCACTGTCAGAAATTTTCCTGGGTACACATAGATACTTAATGAATATTTGGTGGATGATAAATCCATAGGAAAAATAAACGGGGAATCTGAATTAGAAAAGATTTGGGTTTGATGTTATTTTCTCTTTCTCATCCCTTAACGAGCAATTTAACAACTCCTCAGTTGCTTAGCTTCACCTCTAGACAAATTGGTACCTGGCTACCCTAGACAAATGTGTTTTCTTGCTTCTTAGAAGAAACTATATGGTGGCATTATTATTATAATGAATTTTTTTTCTTTTCCACTTAACTCATTGTAACTTCAAACTGATACTTTTCCTTAAATATTCTCAAATGACAAACACTAAGTAATTAAATATAGCCTGATGGGGGATAGATGGAGACAGATGATGGTTTACTGCTTGCATGATTTTCCTTCAAGTAAGATAACGTTAGCAATGCTCATTGAGTATCTACTATGGGCTAGTTTCCTAAATAGATATAAGACACTATCTTTGCCATCAGTAACTTTACAATGAGGGCTTAAAGAACATAGTTTAGGTTCTAAATATGAACTTGCTGAATGACTATTACCTATTTATTGTTCTTAATATTAAAACAATTGTCATACATGTAGTCCTTAAAGTTGGTGAAGAAAGGCTGTGGTATAATAGAGAGCTCACCTCAAAGCCACAAAGATCTGGTTTCAAGTCTTGCCTATGAGTCTAGTGACTATGTGATCCTGAGTCATTCATTTAACCTCTCAGTGCTCTAGAAAATTGTTTCAGAGAAGGTGCTGGTTGAAGGTAGAAATGGTAGAAGTTTCCTGTATCTGTGAAATCACAGGTGCAGTCTTTCTTCTACTCCTCTTTAAATATTACAAAGCATCTTTCCATACATTATTTTACTGGAGGCTCACAAGTCCCTAAGGTAAGCACTGAACTCACTATTAAACCTGCTTTACATTTGAAGAAACTAATACTCAAAGAAATAAAGTAGGTTGTCTTGGGTCACTCAGCTAGTCAGTGTTAGGGGTGGTCTTCCTGACTCCAGGTTTAGCCATCAATCAATTAGGCCAGGCTACTTCTCTCACCTAACTAATCTAAACTCAGTATCAAATAAAACATCTGTAAAAACAAAATAAAAAACCTAGATCTCTAGAGACCTAAAGAGAAAAAACTAAAGGCATTTTAGGGGGAAAAGGAAACTTGCATTCATCATTTTGAATCTCCCAGCAGAATCACCAGAGTCAGAAGAACTTCTACTCCACAAATCAATTCACAGAGAAGGGAGTGCAGAGAGACCCCTGGGGGTCATCCATAAAATGGGAAGGACAGCAGAAGAAAAAAAAAGATTTATATTTTCTGACTTTGTTAGTTGTGGTTTATGTGTGTATGCACATGTGTGTATGTGTGTGTGTGTTGTGTTTGTGTGTATGTATGGGGAGAAACTTTTGACCCAGTTTCTCTAAGAGCCATTACAGTACTCTGAAGCTATGTGCTTGCACTCACACTGTTTATTCCAGAACATCTGTGTCATACTTTTGGTTCATGTCTGTGGAATATATGAGGTCATTTCTCTGGATGTGTATAATTGCTGATGAATAATCAAAACCCATGCATACCCCAGAGGAGGAGTCCCTTTTCCAGACTGAAAAAAAAAAACAACCTTTGTAAGCATTTTTGATCTGGGCTCCATTCAGAGGAAATGCCTCCAATCTCTGCTTGCACCACTAAACTTCCTAATGTATTGACACAGCCCAGAACCCAAACAGAAGAAGAAAGGGGAGACTCTAGGGGAGAGGAAAGAAACAAGCAGATCTGCAAAACTGACCAGGTAAAAATCTAGTGTTAGGTTGGCTCCCTCTATCCACTTGAGGGTAGATCTGCTGGGCAAGAGAAACTGAGGATTACAATGTCACTTGTTTTAATCATAAATCACCATCAGAATCCTGATGTTCAGATCCATGAGGCAGAATGCCCAGAATGATGCTATAACCATAGAAAGGAAGTGGGCAGAACAACTCTCTCACCATAAGGGACACCCTTAGAAACAGGAGAGAGGAGGGAGAGGCCCTCTTTCCCCTGCACTCTGTCTATTTGGAGCAAGTCTCATTGTCAATGCATGTAGTTTTCCTCCTGCTTTTGTCCCTGGGGACAAACAATGACATGTATACATATGAAATTCTGTCAACACACTGATTTACTAGCAGGGGAAAGAGATGGAACAAGACCCTATTAAATGAAGAATGTGTTTCTTTAAATAGACACAAAGGTAAGAACCAAATCAATTAAATGGAGACAGGGGTTAGGAGGATATCTAGGTTGAACATCAGGAAAAAAGGTTTGCTGAGATTTATTAGCATAATGAACAAAAAGACTTCCAAAGAACATGGGAGAACCAGCAGACCATTTAGCAGCAGCTTTGACTCTATGATTCTTTACACTGTGGAGAACAACTCAGTATAGCCATTGGTGAAGTAGCTGGAAAACTCATTAGGTATTTCCCATTTTAGTTCTGTTTCAAGGATTTTTCATGCTCTTAATCTAGGGCTGGACTTGAGATGATCAAGAGCCAGTTTAGGGCTTTATTGGGGAGAAGGAGGAAATCAGGAAGGAGAATGTGAGATTCTGTTTCATTCCCTTAAGGATTAACTTCCTTAAATCTTTCCTATGTGCTCTCCAAGGGTAATTGGGCCAGACAGACAGGAGGAGAAGAATGAGTAGACAGTGACATTGTTTGTTCTGGAACTTGTAGACTAAATGCAATTCAATTCAACAAATTGAATGCACTCGATTTATTGAGTGCAAAATTTTCAATGCACTGAATCATATAACCTCATGTTAGACAAAGCTCCACTGTACCACACAACTCTGTTCTAAATATGAAGTTGATCATTACAGACATCGAGGAATCAACAAGAAAATTGACAGGAATTCTGACAAATAACTTGGTCGATAGAAAGCTACCTAATCTTAGTCCTAATATTTCCTTTCCCACTCCTGTTGGTCTGGACACTTTAGGTATCCAGTACAAAGAACCTCTCACTACCAGCACCTTATATGAACGATAAGAGGATACCTTTCCCCGTCCTATAATAAAACATTTACATAGAATTTTAAAGTCTGCAAAGAAATTGTCATAAATCATCTTACTTGAGTTTCACAAAAACCCTATGAGACAGGTTCTAAAGATAGTATCACCCCTATTTTACAGATGAAGGAACTGAGGCTTGGGGTGGTAAATCAATTTCCCCATGATCATAAAACTCATAAATGGCAGAAGCTAGTTTCAAATCCAAAGCTTCCTGACGTGAGGTCCACACTTCTATCAATTATTCCACAAACACAGGGTTCAGAATCATAACTTGTTTTCTTCTTTCCTTCTTTTATCATTTCCTACCAATTGTCACATGCAGAAGCAGAGAAGTAAGGACTGAGGACTTGACTGTGTGTTCACAAATAGCCAGAAGTGTCCAATCTATCATTCAACAAGCACTTATTAAGCCCCCTGTTACAGATCATGGGTCTGAAAATACAAAGAGAAAAATGAAACAGCTCCCAAGAAGTTTGCATTCTCTGTGGGGAGAAAATAGGCATGTAGTTAAATATAGCCATAACATATGCAAAATCAATATAAACATTAGGAGACTGGATTCATGTAGCTAGTGAGATTAGGAAGAACTTCCAAATAAGGTGGTATTTTAGCTGCCATCTTCAAAGAATTAAGATAAGAAGTAGAGGTGAGGAAAGATGAGATCCCAGGCAGAAGACATGGACAAATAAAGGCATGAAGCAGGTCATGGATGGTTGGATTTGAGGAGCAGCAAGGAGGTCATGTGGTTGGATGGGAATGTGTGGAAAAGGGAGGAATGAACAGTGATGCTAAAAAGGAACATTGAGGCCAAATAGCAGTTTGTATTTTATCCTCAAGTCATAAAGAATTCACTGATTCCAACCTGCCCCACAATTCTCACTGTTGTCCAGGGAAGCAAACCCCACCACCAACTGCCATCAAGCAAATCTAGCTGAAACATCAAGACAATCCTGAGAAATAAACAGAGTGTCATATGCCAGTTGGGTTAAACCCATTACTACTCCCAAATCTCTTCTTCCCTTTAGACGCTAGTGGAGATAATGTAAGGCCTTGTGCCTAGGAACCCTAGGAAGAATAATGCTCTTCAGACCACTGGCACTGCTTCCACCCTAGTTTGCATAGTTATTGTTAAAGGTGCCAACCCTTTTATGGAAGAAGTCATCATTCTTGTGACCATTGATGCCAATTGTAGTCCAACTGCCAGTGACGGTAGGCAAATAAGCCTGATGTACACAGCAGTAACACCCTCCAAATACCAACCCTCCCTTACTCCAGCCTAGCCTTAAATTCATCCTCCAAGGGAGTACCCTTGTGGCTCTGAAACCCTACTCCCTCAGTAACCACAGCAACTAAAGTCCAAGGAAAGAAAGTTGTCACTACCAGAGCTTCTGAAACTGTTAAATAGTTCAGTGTTAGAAGTAGAATTTGTCACTGGAAATTACACTAAAGAAGATGTATTGCCATTTGGTTTGCTGATACAACCTAAGGACCACTGCTACTTCTATGTACTTGCTGTCTTTACCTCTTAAATTGTGAGCTTCTTGAGATCTAGGACTGCCGTGATTTTCTATTTGTATCTCTAGCACTTAGCACAATGCTTTGCGTGAATTAAGTGCCCAATAAATACTTTTTTTCATTTTTCAAACTGCAGTTTATTGTGTAGGTAGTGACATAGTTTGGCTGCCAAAGAGAAGAGAAATATAGGATGATGCGTTGAGGAGACTGTAGGATCTACTGAAGAAAGAGGACTTGGGTACATTTGTAAGCAACAGGCAAAGAAGCAGTAGATACAAAGATGTTGGAAAGTAGAAAGGAATGGAAAATGATTGAAGGGGCAGCCTACAGGACAAGATGCAAAGAAGTGGGATAAATGGCACATGTATGGACTTGGAGAGAAGGGATACCTTATTATTAGAAACTGAAGTAAAGAGGGGAGAAAACGGAAGATGATGCCAAGGGTTTGTGAGATAGAGAGGTGGGAAAATGGGGAAAGGAGTTCATGGTGAATAGAACATTTATTTGTTTATTTTTTTCTGCAGTATGAAGCAAGGTCCTCAGCTGAGAACATGAGGAGAGGGGGGAATGTAGGCAGTTTGAGGAGAGAAGACATGGTTTGGAATAATCTTTCTGGCAGTAAGATAGAAAAACAATTAGGGAAAAAATATTCTATTCTGTTGTTTGGTTAAGATTTCTTTGCCTAGACAAAGAAGTGAAAGATGCTGATCTCATTTTTTCCTTTTTTTAATGATGTGGGGGTTTTTGTATTCAAGATATGAATCTATTTTAAACTTATTGCGGTATAGAGTTTGAGTTCTGGGTATAGTTTAGTATCTCTTTTTGCATAACTCCGAATTGGTTTCCAGAATATTTGGAGTAATTCAAAATTACTTCATGAGTATATAAGTATTCCTGACTTCCTGAAGCCATTTCAGCATTGACTATTTCAGTCTTTTATTGTCTTTTCTAACATGGTTAGCATAAAGTAAAAAGTCAAGAATTGTTTTAATTTGACTGTCTCCTACCATTAGTGATTTTGAGCATTTTTTCTAGGGCTGAAAATTTTCTTAGATTTTGCATTTCTTTTGAAAACTGGCCACTTAGCTATAGGGAAATCATTCTGTAACACATTACCAGTTATTACTAGTGAATTAAAAGTGATATAAAACAAATCATTGAAGAAATGCATTATCGGAAATGGTACTAGGATGCACCTTGGTGGTATATGTGTACCCTAAGGTACTAGAGGAACATCTCCTGTGCTTCAGTGAATCTTCTGTGTTAGACTTTTGGAAAAACAGAGACAAAAAAATTTCATAGGATGAGAAGACCTTGAAAGCACCACAGTAAGGAGAAAGAGTACCTACTAACAGAATGTATATGTTCCAAATCATTTTTATATACCTTTAAATCTTTTATGTGTCAAGTCACATTCATTCACATTGATTATACAAGGTGTCCCCAAAATCAGTACATTTTAAAAGCTTATATAACCTTAAAAATGCACTAAAACTTTTTGAATATCTTCGATATTTCAAATACTTATTGATTAAAAGTATCAAAAATCCATTAATTTGCCCAAAGATGGAACAAGTAAATAATCAGTCACAGTCTACTCTCCATTCTACTCTCACAACCTTTAATTAAGCAACCAATACAATCAATGAAATGGGGATACAAAGACAGAGATGAAATATACCCCACCTCAGGAAGTTTACATCTGACTAGGGGATAAAACATGTAAACAATAATACAAAAAAGCTAAGTTCAGCAGGGAAAGGGATATGAAAAAGAAAACTGAAAAATCTAAACTGAAACTAAAGTAAGCTTCTTAAGTGCAGGGATTTTTTTTTTTTCATTTTTGTTTATCTATCCAGAATGGCAAACAACACTTTACACATAACTGTTTATGTTTGCTTGTTGAAGGGAATTGACAAGGATAACTTAAAAGGGGGGATAAAAGGGAAGCACGTTCTACAGATGGGTTATGGCACGTACAGCTTTATGGAGGAAGGAGCAAGCAGACCACTTTAGCTGCACCAGAGAGTGTATGAAATGGTTTAGTAATGTGTGATAAGACTTGAAAGGCAAATTGGGACCAGATTGTGAAGGGTGTTAAATACCAGGATGAATAATTTATATTTTATTATATAGGCAATAAGATTTTGAGCAAAGATATAATCAACATTTTCAACAACCACAACAACAACAAAAACATTTTAGCTGCTCTATGGAGGAGGGAGTGAAGAGTGAAGTGACTGGAAGCAGTGAGACCAGTTAGGGAAATGTTACAAAAGTCTATTGGTATATGATTCTGACCTGAGTTAGGGTTGTAGTTACATGAAAGGAGATAACTGAATGGATGTGAAAGACTGGCTGTCATAACAAAAGCTGGCTGTTGTATATCTCCTTAAAATCAATAGAGTACCTTATATACATACATATATATATGTATATATATATATATATGTATGTGTGTATGTATATACACACATACATATACACATACATACATATACATATATATACACACACATATATACACATATATACATATATATATATATAAAATCTATTTCGATCCATGTGACTGTGATATAGACATTATTATCAGTCCCATTTTCAGAAGAAGAAACTGAGAAGCTACAAGCACTTTGTTCAGGATCACATAGCCAGTAGGTGTTTCAAATGAGAATCAAATCCAAGTCTTCCTCAAGTCAAGCATGTTTCCTATTATACAAGGGTACCTCAGTTACAATTGACCATGCTTAGTTTCTAGTTGGATATGGGGAATGAGAAAAAACAAAGAATCAAAGATGAATCTTGAGGGTTCAAACCCAGGAGTTGTGGTTGTTCCTTCAAAAGAAATATGAGAATATTTGTAGGGGTTTGGGGGGGCAGTGGAAATCTTCTTTTTAGAGATCATAAAGTTGAAATGTCAGAGAGACATTATAGTAGAGACATCCACTATCAGTTGATGATTTTAGACTAAAGTTAGAGAGAAAATTTGAATATATAAATTCAGTCTGGATATACACATAAACACATACATACATACATCTATATCTGTGTACGTATATGTGTGTATATTCACTTACACACACTATGCCAGCATGGTGACACAGTGAATAGAGCACCAGGCCTGAGTCAGGAAGGCTTACCTTCCAGAGTTCAAATCTGTCCTCAGATACTTACTAGCTGTGTGACCCTGGATAAGTCATTGAACCCTGTTTGCCTCAGTTTCCTCATCTGTAAAATGAGCTGGAGACAAAAATAGCAAACCATTCCAGGATCTTTGTCAAGAAAACCCCAAATAGATCATGAAGAACTGAACATAATTGAAAAATTACTGAACAACAATACTCCCCTCTCATATATATATATATATATATATATATATATATATATATATATATATATATACACACATATATATAAGCACACATATGTATATTTGCATGTATATATGCATGATATATATTTGTATATATACATATATTTTATATGTATATAATACATGCATATGTATATTTGTATCTATGCACACACATTTCTATGGTATATATGG
>JAQQSU010013917.1:0-11545 GCA_028627135.1 Pseudochirops cupreus | reverse complement strand
AATGTCCTGAAAATGCAGGTGGAAGCTGGGGAAAAGAGAGAAAGGGAGAGAGAATGAGAAAAAAAGAGAAAAGAATCAGAGAAAGGTGAAAAGACAGAGAGATGAGAATTCTGGCAACAAGGAGTTCCCTGCATGAAGAGTCACAGATCCAGAGACCAATCTAAATCCCCTAGAATAAAGATGAATGAAATACACAACAAGCTAGAAACACAATATTTGTACTACCATACCTTTACACTCATACCATCTGATGGCTTCCCAGGAAATACAACTAAACATATAACGGCACATGTTCTGGAGCTCAGGTTCTGAACCCTCCTCGATGTTAACAGAAAAAATCTAAATTCTACAAATAATGGTAAAGAGGACCATTTGTAGATATCCTGACACTGCTATGAAAAGTTGTTGTTTGAAAGGAAACCAACTGGCTGTGGAAATACCCTCTACAAATGAAGGTTGTTACCATCCTCTTGTGATGCTTTTTCTTAAAGAGATGCTCCAAAGCCCTCAAGGGCAGTGGGAGCAAAGGGGTAGAGAGCCAGGTCTGCAGTCAAGAAGACCTGACTTCAAGTCCTGCTTCTGATACGAACTGTTCGACCCTGGGCAAGTCACTTGACTCCATTGGCTTCAGTTTCCTTGCCTAGATGTAGTCACAGAGACAATGGAAGCAAGTAAACAGCAAAGCTTCACCTTTCAACGTCTAGACAACTCTGTCAGAATATATGTTGTCCCTCTCCTCCACTCTCAAAAAAGAATTGAACTGAAATGGTTCGATTTGAAGTCTTAACAAAGTGACCACTGAGTCCGAATCTGAAAGTTTTAAGAAGCTTTAATTTACCAGCTGGGGCTACTCCATGCCAATTAAAGGGGGAGCAGGAGCTAGCTCAGAAATGCAGAATCATTTATACAGCATAATTCCATTGTTCAGGGGTACAGGCAAGTTGCTCAGCCAGGAGGGTTATGATTACAGAGTATGACGATGGAACAAGGAGAAGAATGAAGAATACATCTGTAGATACAGAGTTGTATGGTAAGCAGGGAGGGGCACAGGGCATGGCGACCGAGCAAGAAAAAGATAAATTACCCTAGGCCAGCTTCCCAAGTTCAAAAAGTTTCACTTGGCTGGTTTCTAATTCCATAAAGTATTATTTAACTATTTCTTGACCATAACAGAACTACACTGAGAAGAAGAGAAAGAGCCAGAGAGAGAGAGAGAGACAGGGATATCTAAAGATGTAAGTGCGAGTGTACATAATGAATAGATATGTGTATAATATAATTATAGACAGATAGATAGATAGATAACATGTATATAAATATATAAAAGATAAAAGAATACAAAAAAGCCAAAAGTTAGTTTAAAAATTAAAGATGCAAAGTATTTCCAGTTCAAATTCATGAGTCCCACAAAGTTCATGCATGGGTCCATGGGGGTCTGTGGTCCCCAGATAAAGAAATCCTGTTTTAGGGAAAACACTTCTCAATACAGAAGGGGTAGAATTTCAGTTGGCCTCTTTAAAGACTTCACAGCAGAGGGATGAGTGTGAAAAAGAGAATCCTATGAGATCCCTCTCCATCCATGTGCCTGGGTCTGGGACTTCTCCCTCCTAATTTGCCCCTGCAGCCCATAATAGGGCTGGAAAAATACCTCCCTTGTGAATTTGCTTTTGATTCTCAAGGACTAATGACACTTGCATGATCAACCTCAGAAGGTTCTTGTGGGGAAAATTCTATAGGAAGGAGAGCTATTGTTCATCATCTAAGGTATCTCATCATGCCTCTGATTTCAGTTATTCGGGTTAAAGACTTGACCCCAGTTAGAATATAATCTTGAGGACACCAATGTACCTGATTTTTCTTTTGTTTGAAAGTACTTTTCATTATAGCAGATGTTCCATGAGTGTTAGTTTACCTGCAAGGACTGTCTGTAACTCTTTTGTGGGTACCCTATGTAACACATGAGGCACTTCAGTGATGTCATCACAGCGATCATTAATCTTAAGGCATTTACTACGTACCTGCTCTGTGCCAGGCATGGAGACAGGTGCTGGTATTAACAAATTACAAGAATGAAACAACTTCTACTACTTCACTGAGAGCTCACAGCAGGAGTCCAATATCACTGACGCCCACTAGGAGAAGCTCTGCTCAAGCCACCAAGCAAGTGGCCTCCCCACAGCCTGCCTGGTCTGCCTGGGTGCTCTGCCTGCCCAAGGTGTTGGCTCTGAATTTAGCTGAGGGGTGATGTGACATACCAATTATAAATTCTTGTGGGATTTTTATAATCAATTTTTCCATAAGAATTTCTACCTGTGTTCCAAGATCCAAGCTCTAAACCTCAGAGTAAAAACAGAGAACATAAATCATTTGGAGAGAGCTTGGTTTCCCTGCTTTCCCAGACCAGGGTGAAGAGGTGTTTCTGTAGCACTTTGGGAGGGCTTTTGTACCCCAGTTTGTAAAAATCTCACTTGTATTTGGGTAACTATGTATGTCACATCAGTTTGTAACAAGTCTGTGCCATTAAGCTGTAAAAGTCACACTTTCCTTCAGCCATAAAGGCATTCACTCTTCCCTTCCCTCTGCCCCCAGCCTCAAAGTCTTTTCCCAAAGTCTGCTAGATAGTTTCCCATGAATCAATCACTCAGTATTCTTAGAGAAATACATAACACCTTTGTTGTTAGCGACCAGCTGCCATTTAGAAACCTTGAACAACTTTATCAAGGAGATAACTCCCTCCTGAGATGGTCCCTAATCAGTCTAGCTTCCAGACTTGGTAAATAAAGCCTATACTCCCAGCAGTTATGTTGGTCCTATGTCATTCATCCTTGACCAAAAAGTTACCTAGTGACGTGTCAAGGAAAAAAACACACCCCTTGCTCCCCTTCCCATCCGATTTTTCCCAGTGAATTATGTGCAATTAGCCTGCGAAATTGATATTAAAAAAGTATGGCCTTTTAAGTACTCAACCACTCCCAGACTCCTCCTTAATCTCACCTTTGCCCCCCTAGTTAGTATAATGAGCTTCTGACTGACAGTTTTATGCCTTTAAAACATGTAGCTCTATCCCCAGCACTCTGAAGGCTTTTTCTATCACTACCCCTGCCTGCCGAAAAGCGTAACTTTATAACTTTGTCTTAAATCCCCGTCAGCTTGTGGCGTTCTTCCCTCAGTGAAACAATAAACTTTTAAGGCTCTGCCAAAGAACAGCTGGATTCAGTAAATTATTTTCCTGACAACAAACCTAGAAAAGATTTTATTAGAAATCCCACACCCCTTCTCCTTCATCAAGGGGACGTCAGAACAGCTGGCAGTTAACACTCAGAACCTTCCCTTGTGGGCTCCCAGCTTCTGCTCCCAGGCTAATCACTGCCATTGCCCCTCATCCCAGGGAGATGCTCAGGCCATGGTAGTTTTAACACAGGACTGAGACTTCCCAGATGCATTATTTTCACCTACACAGGAGAGAGATACAACTGGAATGTCTGAAGTATCTCTCTGTGCCCAGCAGCACAAGAAGGAGACCACAAGTCTCTCAAGTTTAAAAGAAAGAAAAGGAGAAATATCCATTCTAGGTGGGAACATTCAGATCTCTTTCCCGTCCAACAGGGTGTTTCCTGTTCCAGAAAATATACAATCTGAGACATCATTGCCTCCCTGGGCTCTTTCATGGTTTCTAGTCCACTGCTTTTAAAAGTTGATGGAGAGAGGATTTGGGGGGCAGGGCGTGGAGGGTAAGTGGGTGGAGTGGAACATTAGGGAGTCATCAACAATTCATTGATAGTTCTCCCTGTATTCAAATTGTCATTGCCTGAGTCCTAAAGTAAATAAGATTTCAGAAAAGAAAAGGGTAGAGGTTACAATCTGTGGAATCAATTGTGTGAATTTACTAAATTAATCAGTGAATTAATTAATCAATGAACACTATGGGGCTGTCTGGAGCAAGGGGGGGAAACTCACCGCCCTCCCACGCAGGCCCTCCCACATAGAGACATGTCTCCCTTAGTTTTATTCTGCCATGTAGAGATTTCGTTTTCTTTTCTTTGGTTTTCTTTTCACAAATGGAAGATTTGTGGCACCTGCGCATCCAACAAGGCAATCGGCGCTATTGTTTCCAACAGTATGTGCTCACATCAGGTCTCTGTGTCACCTTTTGGTCATTCTCACCATGTTTCCAAAGTTTTCAATATTGTTATATCCTTAATGTTGTTCTGTCATCAGTGATCTTTGACGTTACCATTGTAATTGTTTTGGGGCAGTGATTTTCAACCTTCCTAATGCCCTGACCCTTGAATACTCATATATGGGCATATCTGTATGGTGGCAGACCAGTCTGGAAATGGATAGAGGAGCAGTGTCTCAGTTCCTAAGACCATCAGAAATATGTGTTTTCCGAAGGTCTTAGGCAACCCCTGTGACTACTATTAAAGGGTCGTTTGACCCCAAAAGGTGTAGTGGATCACAGGCTGAGAATTGTTGTTTGGGGAGCCCCAGACTTTCCACACATAAGACAGCTAACTTTATCACTAAATGTTCTTTACAAGTGGACTGATTGCTCCACCTATAGGCTGTTCCCAAACTCTGTCCCTCTCCTTGGGCTTCCTTATTCCCTGAGACACAAAAATATTAAAATTAGGCCAGTTAAAAACTCTACAATGCCCTCTACATGTTTAAGGGAAAAAAGGACTCTATGTGGCAAATTTCATTTGTTCCCTTATTTTTAAAATTGCCACAGCCACCTCTGGCTTTAGCAACCACTACCCTGATCAATCACAGTTATCAACATGCAGGCAAGAACCTCCACAGGCAGAAAAGATCTCAACTTACTGAAGGTTCGGAGGATTCTTAGGACTTTTTAATTACAAAGTATATTTGGAATGGGGCATCTACGTGGTGCAGAGGATAGTGGGCCAGGCTTGGAGTCGGGAAGACTCATCTGCCTGAGTTCAAATCTGACATCAGACACTTACTAGGGAAATCACTTAACCTTACTCACTTCAATTTCCTCAGGTGTGAAATGAGCTACAGAAGGAAATGGCAACCAAGTGTAGTATCCTTGCCAAGAAAACTCCAAATGGGTTCACATAGTCAGACACAACTAAAAATGACTCATAACAAAAAATTTAATTAAGGTATGTACATTTCTTTGGCCTTAATAGTATTTCACATTTAACAGACTATAACACAGTAGAAAAACAACTTTTTTAGGCACTGGGAAATTAAAAAAATTCAAGTGACTTACTTTATTGTGATACTCACTTTATTGTTGTAGTCTGAAAACAATGTAGTAATATTGCCAACGTGTGTCTATTCTCCCCTTTCATACAAAGGACAGAAGACTTTCCCTAGAAGGACAGACTGTTTCTCTGTCCAAGCGGTTCCTGTTCCTCCTGATAAGGCCCCCAAAATGCAGACCCTAGTGAGAAGCTCTTTCTTAACCTTAAAAGCTGGCCACTGCCCAGATGCTTTTGACTCCTGATCTCCAAGTGGGGAGAATTTGAGTCCCTCAAACTTTAAAACTGACTTTGCAGCTGGACGGAAAGCTGCTACATCAGGCCCAAAGTCAACAGCCTCAGCAGATACGACAGACTCCGATGGACATCTGCTGTAGATACATCAGCCTTGGCAGAGACAACGGCCCCCCAGACCACAACAGCATTTGTAAAGAAAACTTCATCTATCAAACAGTCTCCAAAATTTATCATTATAAGTGAGCAGCCAGCTCTGTCCTGAACTGGGGGCTTCTGCTGCTTTGGCTCTGGGCACAGTACCTGTGGGGGGATAGAGCAGCAGGACACTCAGACATTTCTGATATTCTGTGGGTTGAGGTCTGGGCCACGTGTTGGGAGAAAGAGGCACCTGCTCACTCTATGGGAAGTGAGGAAATCTGTTTTTAAATTCCACAATTGTTAGTTAAGCAAATTTGGGTAAATCATATAATTTCTCTGAGTCTTGGTTTCCTCATCTTAAAAAAAAAAAACAGATTGGCAGGACGATCTACAGTGGTCATTTTCAAAAGGGCTTGGCTCACCTTAGAGAGTTCCTGCTTCAGGGGATGCTCATGGAGGTGGGGTGTTGGGAGAAAGGTTTGGGAACTTCTCTCATCCTGAACTGGCAGCTCTACTAACACCTAACCAACTCATTTTCAGATGTACCTGATATATGGAGAATCATTGTCAAGGATGTTCAACGTGAGTATATCCAAAGGTAGGCCCCAGAATGAAACCCTACCTGATTCCTTTCCCAGACCTGTAACCCTCTTCTCCATCCCTTAATAAAAATAGCCCATTTTCCAAAACCAAACAAAAAGCATGAACCTGTTTTGGAACCTTTTCTTTGTTGGAAACCACATAACATTAGCTACAGGCATCCCAAAGTCAGTCAGTCAGTCAGCAATCTTATACCAAGTAGATCTTATGTGTTAGGCACTGGGCTAAGCAGAGGAGATACAATGAAAGAAAAAACAGTCAACAAAAGCACAGGCCCTGCCCTTAAAGGACATGTGTTCGAATGGGGGGAAAACATACAAATATCTAGAGGAGTACAGGACAGAGAAAGCCCATGTGAAAGTAACCTGGGAAGGTGAGGAACAGGAAAGAGCAGAAAGGTCCTCTTGCAGAGCTGGGATCTGAACTGAGTCCAGAAGGGAGGCAGGGGAGAGGGCAGAGCATTCTAGGCATGGGGGGAGCCCAGTGCAGGGTCAGAGAGAGGGAGATGGAGTAACGTATTTGAGGCACTGCAAGGAGACCAGGAACCTTCCAGGTGTAAAATGATTCCCTCTCTGGAGTTTACCTTGCAGAGCAGGAGGACGTGTCCCTTGCACCCTATTCTGTCCAGTCTGCATTATCCTGGTGGTAACTCTAAGCCTCTGCTCCCATCCTTGGGCTCAGTGTGGTACAGGAGGCTGCCTGGGCTCAGGGAAAGGGAAAGTCTGGTTGGGCCAGATGACTCTAGCTACCTCAGTTTCCCATCAGAGTCATGATCTCATTCTATTTCTCTTTGTTTCAGATTTATTTGAAAAAGAACAAGATGATTTCTCTGTCTTTGATAATTGAAAGTCCTGAAGATGGACTCTTGTAGGAATCTTTCTTAAAAGGATTCTTTAACACAAATTATAAACAATATATTTTCACAAATCTAAACTATTAAACCAGAACATCAGACCTGCTGTCTCTCTTTGCTGAAGGAACTACTGGGAGGGAATAACCTTGGACAGAGGGAGGAATGGACAGTCCTGGTATGGGGAGGGGGGCGAGAAGAATGTCTTTAGAAATCCCTATTCTTTGCCAACCAATTCCAATGTTGTCTGCAACCTCAGTTTACCAGCTCCTTCACACAAAAGTAGACAAAAAGATGTTAAGCAACATTCCTCATTTAGTTCAGTTCTTCCAAAGTCTTTCCAGCTTCTCCCTCAAGTCTCAGATAGAAAGTTTGTTCCTGGGGAAATGAACCAAGAAACTTTTAATCAGGCAGAGAGACAGAGACAGAGAATGATACACAGAGAGAAAGAGATAGAGAAACAAAGAGAGAGAGACACACAGACAAGCAGATGGAGAAAAAGACAGAGACAGAGGGAGAAACATGACCACAGGGGATAGTTTAGAGAAAGTCCTGAAGTTGCAGGTGGAACCTGGAGAACTAAAATCATTTAGATGTAAGACAGACAACCCTGATCTGGAAATCTTGAAAGGATGCAGAACTAGGAAAACCAGGTAAAATCCCGAAGGAAGGCAGGGAACAGGGCAGAGCATCCTAGGGAGGGACAGAGCCCAGTACTGAGGCAAAAAGGGGGGAGATGAAGTAACATGTGTGAGAAACTGAAAGGAGACCAGGACCCTTCCAGGTCTAAAATGATTCGTTCAATCTATTTTCTTTTTGCAGTTTAACCTGCAGATCATGAGAACACTTCCCTTGTCCCCTAGTCTGTCCAGCCTGCATCATTCTGGCAGCAGCTTTAAGCCTCTGCCCCCATCCGTGGGCTCCGTGTGGTACAGGAGTCTGCCTGGGCCTGGGGAAAGGGAAAGTCTGGTTGGCCCAGACGACTAGCAACTTCAGGTTCACATCAGGGTCATGATCTCATTCTATTTCTCTTTCTCCCAGATTGGTTTGAAAAAGCAAAAGATGATTTTTCTGTCTTTGGTAAATGAGAGTCCTGAAGACGGAAACCTGTAGGAATCATTCTTAAAAAGATTCCTGAAAAGAAATTAAAAACAACATATTTTCACAAATCTAAACTATTAAACCCAAGCATCAAAACTGCTGTCTGTCTTTACTGAAGGAACTACTGGGAGGGGATAACCTTAGACAGAGGGAAAAACGGACAGTCCTGGTATGGGGGCAGGAGGGGAAGAATTTCTTTAGAAATTCCTGTCCTTCTCCAACCAATTCCAATGTTGTCTGCAACCTCAGTTTACCAGCTCCTTCACACAAAAGTAGACAAAAAGATGTTAGGCAACATTCCTCGTTTAGTTCAGTTCTTCCAAAGTCTTTCCAGCTTCTCCCTCAAGTCTCAGATAGAAAGTTTGTTCCTGGGGAAATGAACCAAGAAACTTTTGATCAGGTGGAGAGAGTCAGAGACAGAGAAACAAAGATAGAAAAAAAGACAGAGACAGAGAGACAGAGACAGGCAGAAAGAGAAACATGAACACAGGACATAATTAGAGAAAGACCTGAAGTTGCAGGTGGACCCTGGGGAATTAAAATTATTTAGATGTAAGACAGACGACCCTGACCTAGAAATCTGGAAAGGACGGAGAACTGGGAAAACCAAGTAAAGCCTCAAACAGAGGTATGATATGAACTGAGCCCAGAAGGAAGGCAGGGAACAGGGCAGAGCATCCTAGGGAGGGATGAAGCCCAGTTCAGAGGCAAAGAGAGGGGAGATGGAGTGATATGTGTGAGGAACTGCAAGGAGACCAGGACCCTTCCAGGGCTAAAATAATTCTTTTAATCTATTCCCTTTCTGCAATTTAACCTGCAGAGCAAGAAAACACTTCCCTCGTCCCCTAGTCTGTCCAGCCTGCTTCCCTGTGGCAGGAGCTTTAAGCCTCTGCCCCCATTCCTGGCTCAGTGTGATACAGGAGAGTGGCTGGGCCCAAGGAAAAGGAAGGTTTGCATTGATTCGGGTGACTCTGGCTACTTCAGGGTCAGAGCCATGATCTCATTACATTTATCTTTATTCCAGATATTATCAAAAATTATATTCCCTCTGCAGGTTGAGAGGAAGGAGGATATGATCACATATGAATCCTTCCTTAAATGGATTCCTTAACAGAATATACAAAAATACATTTTTATATCCCACACAAATGCAGACACATAATAGACTCAGGTACAAACAAAGGGGAAGACACCTATGTGGCTCCACACGGATGGATGGAAACAAAAAAATGGCATCCAAAATTCCTAGTTTAATCTACTTCTTCCAAAGTCTTTGAAAATAACCAGAGAGACAGAGACAGAGGGAAGGAAAGAAAGAGAGAGAGGGAGAGAGAGACAGATAGACAGTGAGAACAAGAACACAGGGGGTTGTTTTGAGAAAGTCTTGAAACCGCAAGTGGAACCTGGGGAATTAAAGGTGTTTTGATATAGCACAGACTACCCTGACCCTCACTGCCTGAAGTCCAGGGAGGTTACATTTTGACCTCTCCCCCATGGTTCTCCACAGCCATTAAGAGTGTTAGAGATATCTAGGTCCTCTGCAAATGACTCCAAACATTTTGAATTTGGTGTTTCCCCAACGTATGTGAAAGTCCCATGAGTCCCAGTTCCATTTACTCACAAGGTAAATTAGCTTTTGTAAAGAAATATTTACCTCCAATGGCAAAATTACAAATATTCACACATTTTGCCCTAAAATGAGGAACAAAATCTACACACACACACACACACACACACACACACACACACACACACACACCCATCCACTTTGTACAACCTCAAACACTATGGAAAGAAAGGGCATTAGATGCACATCTTAGATCCATACCTACAAAACCCCATCCGAAGATCCAAGTACCATACCCACTTCAAACTCCAGTCTCAGAAACTCTGACTTTTTTGGATTCTCTCATGAATTGGATGAATGCACTAGCCTGCCTAGAATCCTGCCTTTAAGATCATCATCGCTCAAACTCCCATGTTGCACCAGGATCATCTGAAGTCCCTAAAACATAAGGACAAATGGAACAGAATATAAACAAACAGCTCTGGGGCGGATTGGTGGCGCAGTGAATAGTGCATCAGCCTTGGAGGCAGGAGAACCTGAGTTGAAATGTGACCTCAGACATTTAACACAAAAACTCTCTGAGTGATCTTGGGCAAGTCATTTATCATGAACTGCCCTCCAAAAAGCAAAAAACAAACAAACAGATACCTCCCCTACCTCCACATTGCAGCTTTCTAAGCCACAGTAAAAGAGGGATGGAGGAGGAGAAAAAACTTTCCCCTTGCACAGTTGAGATCATGGCACCCATGCTGTAAGGAAACTGACATCTTCACCCTTTGGACAGAATAGGAAAGAAGGGGCAGAAAACATGCAGGAAAAAGATGGGTGCTTCTTCAGTATGACCAATTCCGAAGTCACAGCCTTTTCCAACACCTCAGCTAGGCAAAGGAGGCTACTTCGACCCACACTCTGGATGACAATGGGTGTTGCCAAAATGGCAGATCTGGGCATTCCAGACAACCCTAAATACACATTTCTTTCTGTTTGAACTTTGCCATCCTTGGCAAATACACTGGAGTCTATTTTCTTTAACATAACCCTCTTTTCAAATTTAGGATAATTCCTGATAGTCTCTGGGGCAGTATAAGCAATGTCCTTTCATAGCTTCTCTTAACATGAATTTTCTACTGGTTTGGCTATAAGCCAGTAAAAACAAGAGAATTAGGTTTAATTGCACTTAAGAGTGTGGCCTATCTCACCAGTAATTGCTGGGAGTGTGTGTCAGTCACAGTTCAGCTAGTAGTATTTATATATTGCATAAGACAAAGAAAAAAGAAGCCTGGTTATTATACAGGTACAACTTCCACATCACAACTTTCCCCATTGTGGTTTCAATACAATATAGGTCAGTAATAAGAAATGAAATGTCAATTTCTGGGCAGTTTTGCAAAAACTGGAGAAGACACAAAAAGACCAACAGATAACACAAAGCTGATCACCAAATACAAAACCCAAATTTTACAATAAAGAACTGCAAATTCTCCATAAACAAAAAAGAAAAAATGCACACTTCTCTGATATGAAGCTGTAGTGCTAATGCAATATATACAACATACACAATCAAAATAAAGACTGTGACTAAAGTATCTCATGACGTTCAATCACAAAATATATCAGATTCTCCAAATAGAAGATAGCACTGAAGCATTTATTTAGACACCAGAAAACCTTATTCCAAAACCAGTAAGCCATTTCCCTCATAGCACCACAGATATTCAGAAGCCATAATAACACTGAGAGACACAGCATCCATCAGCCTTCAAACAAAACAATACAAGGTCAATATCTGCTCACAGCCTAACTGACTCCTTGCCTGAGGTT
>JAQQSU010013916.1:0-11545 GCA_028627135.1 Pseudochirops cupreus | reverse complement strand
GAAAGCCATGACCAAAAAAAGAGTCTAGAAATTATCCTTTAAGAAATTCTCAAGGAAAATTGCCCTGATATTCTACAACCAGAGGGCAAAATAGAAATTGAAAGAATTCATTAATCACCTCTTGAAAAAGATCCCAAAAAGAAAACTTCTAGGAATATTATAGCCAAATTCCAGAGTTCCCAAGTCAAGGAGAAAATATTACAATCTGTCAGGAAGAAACAATTTGAGTATTGTGGAAACACAATCAGGATAACACAAGATCTAGCAGCTTCTACATTAAGGGATCAAAGGGCTTGGAATATGATATTCCAGAGGTCAAAGGAGCTGGGATTAAAACCAAGAATCAACTACCCAGTAAAACTGAGTATAATTTTTCAGGGAGAAATATGGTCATACAATAAAATAGAGGACTTTCAAGTATTCTTGATGAAAAAAACAGAGCTGAACAGAAAATTGATTTTCAAATACAAGAAGCAAGAGAAGCATGAGAAGGTAAACAGGAAAAAGAATTTACAAGAAATGTATTAAAATTGAACTATTTATATTCCTACATGGAAAAAATGATAATTGTAACTCATAAGACTTTTTTCAGTATGACTATAGTTGAAGGGAATATATTTGTGTTTGTATGTGTATACAAATATATATGTATGTTTGTTTGTATGTGTGTATGCATGTATGTATGTCTATGTACATATGTGTGTGTGGAAGGGTATATGTATATATAAACACATATATGAGCATGTGTATATGTGTGTACATGTATACAGAGGGCACAGGTTCAGTTGAATAGGAAAGGATGATATCTAAAAAATATAATTAAGAGGAGAGAGAGGAATATATTGGGAGAAGGAGAAAGAGAGAGATAGAATAGGTTAAATTACCTAATATAAGAGAGGTAAGATAAAACTATTATAATGGGGGGGAAGAGTATGAAAGTGAAAGGGAATGTGTCAACCTCACTCTCATTGAATTTGGCTTAAGGAGGGAATAATGTACATACTCAATTGGGTATCTTATCCTACAGGAAAGTAGGGGGGAGGAGATTAGAGGGGCAATAATAGAAGAGAGGGCAGATTGGGGTAGAGGGAAGTTAGAAACAAATGCTTTTGAAAAGGGACAGGATCAAAGTAGATAACAGAATAAGGGGGGCAAGATAGGATAGAAGGAAATATAGTTAGTCTTTTACAATATAACTACTATGGAAACATTTTGCGCAATTACACGTGTGCAATGTATATTGAATTGCTTGTCTTCTCAATGGGGATGGGTGAGGAGGGAAGAAGGGAAAGAATCTGGAAACCAAAGTTCCAAAAACAAATGTTAAAAAAAAATTGTTTCTTTTACATGCAACTGAGAAATAAGATATAGGGGCACTGGGGTATAGAAATCCATTTTACCCTACTAGAAAGTCAGGGGGGTGGGGAGGGCATATAAGAGAGAACAGATTGAGAGAGGTTTATTCAGTAGGCTAACCATATTGGGGTGGGGGGTAGAGGAAAGAAGGGGAGAAAATTTGTAACTCAAAATCTTGTAGAAATGAATGGTGAAAACTAAAAATAAATAAATTGGAAATAAAGAAGAAAAAAAGCATAAATATATGATAAATAAATTCATATATACACTCAAAAAATAAAAAAAAAAAATGTAATGGAAGGTGGCCTAGCCATGCCAGATTTAAAACTATGTTATAAAATGCAATCATTGAAACTATTTGGTACTGTCTAAGAAAAAAGCACTGGATCAGTGGAATGGATCAGGTATACAAGACAGTGGTAAATGGCTATGGTAATCTACCGGTTAATAAACCCAAGAACTCCAGCCTTTGGAATAAGAACTCAGTTTGACAAAAATTGTTAGGAAAATTGAAAAACAGTATGGCAGAAACTAGGCATAGACCAACATCTCTGTAACAAGATAAGGTCAAAATGGGTACATGATTAAGATATAAAGGGTGATACCATAAGCAAATTAAGAAAGGAAGGAATAGTTTATCTATTGGATCTATGGAGAAGGAAAGAATTTATGACCAAACAAGAGATAGAGAACATTATGAAATGCAAAATGGATAATTTTAATGACATTAAATTGAAAAAGTTTTTCAAAACAAAATCAGTGCAACCAAGATTGGAAGGACAGCAGAAAGCTGAGAAATAGTTTTTATGAGCAGTATTTCTGATAAGCATTCTCTCAAGCATATAGAACCAAGTCAAATTTATAAGGATAGAAGTCATTTCCCAAATGATAAATGGCCAAAGGATATGAACAGGCAATTTTCAGATGAAGAAATTAAAGCTATCTATAGTCATATAAAAAATGTTCTAAATCACTATTCATTAGAGAAATGCAAATTAAAACAACTCTGAAGTACCACCTCACATATATCAAATTGGCTAATATGAGCAAAAAAGAAAATGATAAATGTTGGGAAAGATGTGGAAAATTAGGATACTAATGCAATGTTGATGGAATTGTGAACTGATCCAACCGTTCTGGAGAGTAATTTGGAACTATGCCCAAAGGGTTATAAAACTGTACATAAACTTTGATCCAGTAATACCATTACTAGGTCTGTATCCCAAAGAGATCACAAAAAGGGGGAAAGGATCTATATATACAAAAATATTTATAGCAACTCTTTTTGTGGTGGCAAAGAATTGGAAATCAAGGGAATACCCATCATTTGGAGAATGACTGAACAAGTTGTGGTGTATTAATGTAATTGTGCTATAAGAAATGATGAGCAGGTAGATTTCTGAAAAACTTACATGAATCAATGCTGAGAGAAGTGAGCAGAGCAATGAAAACAATGTATATAGTAACAACATTGTGTGATGATCAACTATGATAGATTTAGCTCTTCTCAGCACTATAATGATCCAAAACAATTTCAAAAGACTCATAATGGAAAATGTTATCCACATCCAGAGACAGAACTACGGAGTCTGAATGTAGATCAAAACACACAGTCTTCACCTTTTTGTTGGTGGCTTTTTTAAAAAAATTTTTCTTTCTTATGGTTTTTCCCCTTCGGTTCTGATTCTTCTTTCACGACTTGACTAATGTGGAAATATCTTTAACATGATTGTACATGTGTAACATATATTAGATTGCTTGCTTTCTTAGGGAGGTTGAAGGGAGGGAAAAATTTGAAATTCAAAATCATGAAAATGTTGAAAAAAATTTTAAAAAGAAAATTAATACTTTGTAAATGTAAGAAATTGTCAAACTTCATTTCCATTAGACATTAGACTGTGTATGGACAAATTCATGATAACCAGGATTCCTT
Organism: Pseudochirops cupreus; assembly: GCA_028627135.1. Taxonomy (NCBI): domain Eukaryota; kingdom Metazoa; phylum Chordata; class Mammalia; order Diprotodontia; family Pseudocheiridae; genus Pseudochirops; species Pseudochirops cupreus. The sequence continues at coordinate 8,256 of JAQQSU010013916.1, read as the reverse complement.
AATTAAGTTTCTAGATTACCCAGGTCTCTTGTTTCTTCTGGTTTAGCCTCTTTGCCTATAAACTGCTTATCCACATGGTCCTCAACAAGTGGGCAAGGTATTAAAATAAAACAAAACTACAATTTGTTTATTTTTTTGCTATTCAAAATTTAATCAAATGTCTGAAAAGGAAAGGGACTGAATAAATTGACTAATGTGTAAAGTTAAATTTGCTGTTACTAAAGTATTTAGAAGGGAACTCAAAAATATTCAAGCAATTAGTAATAAAATATTCTGGTATAATGATGACACTGGACAATACCTAATTAAGTCAAGTCAATTAGCATTTATTAAGGGCATGTAACAAAGAGTTAGAAAGTCAAGTATTTGACTGGGGAAATGAGTACTATGTTATGTGCTGGGGGGTACAAAGAGGCAGAAAACTGTTTCTTTTCAAGGAGCTCAGCCTAATCACTAAAATGCAGTACTTGGTGTTTAAAGAATATGCTATCAGTCTATATTTATGCCACCTATGGCTTATCTAAGGCAGCTGATGGTTCCCTGGATAGAGTGTTGGTCCTGGAGTCAGAGAGACCTGAGTTCAAATTTGGTCTCAAAAACTTACTACCTGTGACCCTGGGCAAGTCACTTAATTTTTGCCTCAAGTACCTCAACCATAAAATGAGGATCATAATACCTACCTTTTATGGTTGCTTTCACAATCAAATAATATATTTGTAAAGCACATAGCTCCAGGCACATAATAGACCCTTAATAAATGTTTATTTCCTTCTTTCTTTCTGTCCTTTTCCACCCACTACCCCAAGGATTCTGATCTCACGTAGACCAAGTCTGATCCCAGGGACCTGATCACAGAGAGGGATGATTTATCTCATTGTTTAATTGCCCCCATCTGGAATTAATCTAGTAAAATATCTAAAATAAAGTTGAGACATAGCTTGTGTCAAGGTTTCCACAAATGAGAGTTACAGCGTCTACAACTTTCACACAGACACTCAATGATATGGCTATCAAGTAAAAGACAGCCTTATAATTTCATCACCACAGGAAAAACAACAGCAACAAAAACCTCTAAGGATTCACAGGAGGGCACAAATGTATACAGAAACAAAGCACTCAAACAACCCAAGAGTTCAGTAAACTTGGGCAACCTTTGACATTAGGGGGAGGCTCGCTTTCCCACAGAGGCCTACAGTCTGTCTAAGGTTCAAGTACCAGGTTTATACTATTCTTGGAATGCAAACATACTTTTTGGTTTGTTGAAATGGAAAAAAAAAAACTCTTCTAATAAGAACAACACTAAGTAACTCATTGGTTTTGTTTACCAAGCAAGACATTACAATATCTAAGTGAACTAGCCTCTTCTTTAGTCCTTTCTAGAAATCCAATACCTAAATGAATGTGTGAATTTGGGATTACTCATGAAGCATTCCCCAAGTCTGGGAAAGTCCATTCTCTGAATTTTTCCTCTCAGGTCATATGTAAGCATCTATTTAATGCCTCCATGTGCCTTTGCAGTATCTCTACCTATGCCCCAGGCACTGCTGTATTTTGGGAATGGGAATTCCATTCTAAGGAACTCCAGTCTCTAATGTATGTTCAGAGTAGGGAACTGGAAGGCAAAAGACACAAATGTGTGTGTGTGTGTGTGTGTGTGTGTGTGTGTGTGTATGTGTACACATGCCATTCTATACATACTTCTACTTATCAGTTCTTTCTCTGGACGAAGATAGTTTCTTCCTTCATAGGTCCTTTGTAGTTAATTTGGGTATTTACAATTGTCAAAATGACTTATTCACTCAAAGTTGTTCTTAAAACAATATTGTTACTGTATATAACATCTTCTTGGTTGTGCTCATTTCACTCTTTATTATATCATGCAAGTCTATCCATGTTTTTCTGAAGTCAACAAGCTCATCATTTCTGATAGTATAGTAGTATTCCATCACAATCATATACTACAACTTAATTAACCATTCCCAACTGACAAGTATCCCTACAATTTCCAGTCCTTTGCCACCACAGACTATTTTAGAACATAATAAGTTCTTTTCGTTTTTCCCTAATTATCTTGGGAAACAGATCTAATAGTGCTATTCCTGGGTCAAAGGGTATAAGCAGCTTAATAATTCTTTGGGCACAATTCCAGATTGTTCTCCAAAATAGTTGGATCAGTTCACAATTCCACTAACAATGAATGTCCTCATTTTTCCACATCCCCTCAAACATTTGTCATTTTCTCCTTCAATCATTTTATCCAGTCTGGTAGTTGTAAAGTGATATCTCAAGGTTGTTTTAACTTGTATTTCTCTAATCAATAATGATTTAGAGCATTTTTTCATATGACTATAAATTGTTTTGGAATTTTCATCAGGAAAATGCCTGTTCATATCTTTGACCATCTGTCAATTGGGAAATAACTCATATTCTTATAGATTTTTATAAAGTTCTTTAGATATGTGAGATATAAGACCTTTATCTAAGAATCTGTCTATAAAAATTTCCTCCAGTTTTTAGCTTTCCTTCTAATCTTGACTACATTTGTTTTATTTGTACAAAAACTTTGGAATTTAATATAATTGTAATTATCCATTTTACAGCTCACCCTACTCTCTATCTATTGCTCATTTATAATTTGTTCACTTATCCATAAGTCTGATAAGTTCCCATGTTCTTCAAATTTTCTTGTAATATCTCTGTTGCATCTAGTTCATGTATCCATTTGTATCTTATCTTGATAAATGATATAAGATATTGGTCTATACCTAACTTCTGCTAGACTACTTTCCAGTTTCCCCAACATTTTTTTTACTGAACAATGAATTCTTATGCCAAAAACTTAACTCTTTACCCTTGTCAAATACAAGGTTGCTATATATATTTTCTATGGTAAATTGTGTGTATACTCTGTTCCACTGGTCCATCTTTCTATTTCTCAGGCAGTACCAGATAGTTTTTATAATTATAGCCTTATAATATAGTTTTAAGATCTGGTACTGCTAAACATCCTTTCTCATTGATCCCATAAACAAGGAAAACCAAGAGATAATATATCACTTTCTTCCATTAGTAAGTTTAGTGTTCTACAAATAAATCTTTCAAGGAGTTGCTTGAATTTTTCACTTATCTTTATAGAATCTGTATATTTTCCAGTCATAATAACATATGATATAGGGAATTACATATTGTAGACTATGGTTTTTAATGGAACAAATGGATACAATGTTTATTCATATAAGTTATTGTCATAGAGCCAAGCCTGTATTGTAGTGGTTCTCAACCTTCCTAATGCTGCAATTTTTTAATCCTTTAATACAGTTTTTTAAATACAGTTTTAATACAGTTCCTTTAATACAGTTCCTCATGTTGTGGTGACCCCAAACCATAAAATTATTTTTGTTGCTACTTCGTAACCAATTTTGCTACTGTTATGAAGCTATCTGATAAGCAGGATGTATTTTCATTGTTACAAGTTGAACATAACCCGCAGGTTGAAAACCACTGCTATATTGGGTAGGCAAGCCCACACAACAGATTGATTGATGTTCTGACCAATTGATATTTCTTTCTAAAACATATCTGATCAAAATCAGGCTAATGTAGACATAAAGAAAACCAAAATGAATGGGTTGATCATGATGGCATTTTATTAATTTCAAAGTTATAGACTCAACCCAAGATAGCCAATATCCTGACCTCAATAATGTGCAAATAGACTGATCAAAGATTTTATCTGTTTCCAAATCCTCTGGGCAGTTGTGTTTCCAGAATTTCAGGAGCTCATCTATGAGAAAATACACCATAATAGAGCAATTTAGACATCGACTTTCACTATATGATGAAAAGTTCTGTTCAGAAAACGTCTGCCAAAGTGATTAGTAATATGTGATATGTAAATAATATCTTATAGATATTTTTGGTTTTTAGAGGTAATTGAATTCAACCACCTCATTTTATAGATAAGAAAATTGAGACCTGAAAATTGATGAATCATTCAGGTTACATAGATAATAAGCATCCAAAACAGAATTTGAACCCATGTCTTTTGATTACTAAAGCAGCATCCTCCCTGCTATGTTATCCTGCTTTCCATGATAGCAGATACAGTTAAATGGAGGAAGAGTTGAAATATTTTGCAAAATAACTCAGATCTTAAACCCCACCCATAAAACTATATCTCTTTTATGGCATAGAAAACAAAACAATTAAATTAAATTATATAGCTTGACAGTTCACATTGATTATATTTAGTGTAGTCAATGAATTTGTGGAGATGGCAATTTATTCATGCCTTCTCAGACTGTAAGCCCTTGTTCCCCACATCCACCAGAGGGGAAAATATCAGCATAATCATTCCTCCAGGTATGTTAATATTTTATGGATTCCAAGGCACCATTTGGGTTATACACAAGTTATTCATTGCTCTTACTTCACGATAGGTTCTATGTGATTAGATTCATTAGCTTACCATTTCACACTATTTGTATGGATGCAGTGAATGCTACTGATTTTTCACCTGTGTGTGCCTCTAGCTTCAGACTCTTTACTGACTTCAGTTTCCTTGCAATAGATGGAGACATATACTTATATTCATTAAAAAATTTAATTGCATTGGTGGTTTTCCTCCTTTCTTATGAAATCATTTACAGATGAAACACTCTTGCCCTGTTGACTTAAATGGGCAACTTCACTCCCTGAGAAAAGGTAACAGCAATAAAATCTGAATTGCAGCTGTGCTGTCTCATGATGAGTAACATCTGCTGGGTGAGATACTGAGTCAAGGGATTAGTTTGTTGCATAGGGAAAATATTTGTGAGTGTTGCTGAGAAAGTGGAGAGCCTTGCATCTGTATTCTTTTATCTTAGATACAGAAAACATCAGAAATGGAGTAAAATGTTGATTTAGATAGAAATAGCAAAAGTCAGCATCTAAACACATTCTGTCTCTTGTCTTTACACCTTTGCATAAGCTGTGCCTCCTCAATCAAGATTTCTACCTCAAGGAATTCCTGGTTTTCTCCAAGAACAACTTAAGTGCCACCTCCTTCAAGAGGATTTTATAAATTTCCATAGTTGTTAATGGCTGTCCCAAGTTACTGTACATTTATGTAGTGCTACTTTGGGGTATTGGTCCATTTTCACTTACAGATTGGGTTCCCTGGAGGTTTATTCCAGAATTAAAATTCAAGCAATCTATCAACTAGCATTATTAGCCCCTACTAAGTACCAGATATTGTTCTAAGTTCTGGGACTTTAAAAAAAGAGGCAAAAAAAACCCATCCCCTGCTTTCAAGGATCTTACATTCTATTGGTGGGTGACAACATGCAAAAAAATAATGTACCAACAAGATATATACAGGTCATTGGTGGTAATCTTAGAAAAAAGGTACTAAGATCAAAGAGGTCAGGGAAAGACTTCTCTCAGAAGGGGATGAATGAAGATTTGAGGGAAGCCAAGTAAGTTAGGAGATGAAGTTGAGGAGGGACAGAGTTCTAGTCATGAGGAGAAACCTACAAAAATACTTAATTCCAATTTTTTTGTAATATTCATTTTATTTTTTTTTAGTTTCACATTCTCTCCCTCCAGCCACTTTTCCATTGATTGAGAAGGTAGGCAATATGATATCAATTATACATGTGAAGTCATGTAAAACATATTACTATATTCCCTTTTCATTCTTCTCTTGAGTGTTATATTTGAAAGTCAAATTTTCTATTCATCTCTCTTCAGATTTTTTCATCAATAATGCTTCAAAGTCCTCTATTTCATTGAATGACCATTTTTTTCCCCTGAAGGATTATTCCACTTTTGTTGGGTAGGTAATTCTTGGTTTTAAACCTAGCTCCTTTGACCTCCAGGATATTGCCACCCAAACTTTCCAGTCCTTTAATGTAAAAGCTGCTAAATCTTGTGTTATCCAGATCATGTTTCTACAATACTTGAATTATTTCTTTCTGGCTGCTTGCAATATTTTCTCCTTGAACTGGGAACTTGGGAATTTGGGAACATTCCTAGGAGTTTTCCTTTGGGGATCTCTTTCAGGAAGTGATCAGTGAATTCTTTCTATTTCTATTTTACCCTCTGATTCTAGAATATCAGGGCAGTTTTCCTTGAGATGATGTCTAGGCTCTTTTTTTGATCATGGCCTTAAGGTAGTCAATGATTTTTAAATTATCTCTCCTCGATCTATTTTCCATGTCACTGGTTTTTCCAATGAGATATTTCACATTGTCTTCTATTTTTCATTCTTTTGTTTTTGTTTTATAATTTCTTGATTTCTCATAAAGTCATTAGCTTCCAATTGCTCCATTCTAATTTTTAAGGAATTATTTTCTTCAGTGAACTTTTGGATCTTCTTTTCCATTTGGCCAATTCTGCTTTTAAAGGCATTTTCATTGACTTTTTGGACCTGTTTTGTTATTTGGATTAGTCTATTTTTTAAGATGTTATTTTCTTCAATATTTTAGGGATCTCCTTTAGCAGGCTGTTGACTCATTTTTCATGATTTTCTTGCATCACTTTCATTTCTCTTCCCAATTTTTCCTCTACTTCTCTTACTTGATTTTCAAAATCCTTTTTGAACTCTTCCATGGCCTGAGACCAATTCGTATTTTTCTTGGAGGCTTTGGATATAGAAGTTTGACTTGTTGCCTTCTTTGGTTTTATGTTCTTTGTCATCAAAGTAAGATACTATAGTCTGAGTTATCTTTCCTCTGTTTTTTTTTCATTTTCCCAACCAATTACTTGACTATTTAACTCTTTGTTAAAGTAGGACTCTCCTTCTAGTGTGGAGGGTTTACTGTCCCAAGGTTCAGGGGTTTTGTGCCGCTGTTTTCAGAGATATTTCTAAGGACCTATAATTTTTCAGTTCTTCCAAGGTGGTATGATCAAAGGAGAGGTGTTTACTCATCTCTTTGCCTGTGCTCTGGTCTGTGAGTGACCACAAGCACTCTTTTCTGCCTTGGAACTGTGAGTAAGATTACCCCTCCAATGTTCCTACAAGCTCTGACACACCAGCACTCCTCCTCACCGCCAGGACCACTGCCCAGAACTGTGAGCCAGATCTAAACAGGGGAAAGCAAGAGAATTCTGCCTCAGTGCCAGCAAAGAGAGCCCTACAATACCCCTCTGATCAATCACTTGATCCACCCCCATTATCTGTGGGCTGAAAGCTCTGGAAACAGCCACAGCCTTCACTCTGAGAAGTCTGGAAACTGCCACAGCTGTCATTCATTCAGTGCACTGAGGCCTGCTACAGGTTTGCTGGGGGGCCTGGCTATGCTGGCACACTGGACTGTGCTCCTCTCTCAGACTGGTGTCACAGACCTTTCCTGTCAACATTCCAGGTTGTCTTGGACTGGAAATTTGTTTCACTCAATCATTTTGTGGATTCTGCTGCTCTATAATAAAAATGACTCTAAAAGAGTCATTTTTAAAGGTCTTTGGAGGGGTTTTCAAGAGATCTCAAGCAAGTCTACTTTTACTCTATTGTCTTGGCTCCACACACCCTGAAAATAATTGAAATCAGAAGTTGAAGTGTCATGGGAGAAACAAGAAGACCAATGTCACTGGATGCTTACAGGGAAGAAAATATGAGAAACTGGTAATGTAGGAAGAATTCAGGCTAAAAATTACTTTAAAAGTAAAAAAAGAGAAGGCTTTATATTTGGTTTTGGAGGTAATAGGGAGCCACTGGAATTGGCTGATTGAGTAAGAATTAACATCTCAAATCTGTACTTTTGAAAGATAAATTTGATAGCTGAGTGAGGATGAATTGGAGTGGGTAGAGGCAGGGAGTCCAATCAGCAAATGATCCAGGCTTGAGGTGATGAAGGGTTGTAGTAGGGTGGCAGCAGAATCAAAATAAGAAGTAGAAAATTGAAAGATTTTGACCCCATTTGGGGTTTCCTTGGAAAAGATATTAGATTGGTTTGCCATTTCCTTCTCCAGTTGATTTTCATTAACTTTTGTTGTTTTTTAGTTTATATTATTCATTTCCAAGAGATTTTGAGTAACAAATTTTCTCCCTGTCTTTCCCCTACCCACCACCCCAAAACAGCAATCCCACTATATATCCCCTCCCCCAATCTGTTCTCTCCTACATCCTCCCCCATCATCCCTCTGAGTTTTCAGTAGGGCAAGATGGATCTCTCTGTCCCAGTGCCTGTATATCTTTTTACCCAGTTGCATGTAAATAAAAATAATTATTATTATTATATATGTATATACATGTATATGTATATATAAGCATATATA
>JAQQSU010013915.1:0-11546 GCA_028627135.1 Pseudochirops cupreus | reverse complement strand
AGAGAGAGAGAGAGAGAATATCTGTAGATCGAGAGAGAATATTTATAGATCTAGAGCTATATTGTATAAGGTCAAAATTGGTGATATTAATTAAAAGCTAAAGGCAATTAAAGGAAATAATAAAGAAAATGCCTCGCTTCACCTTCTTGCACAAATATGTCCAATCTCCCACCGATTCCCATGATGCAAATGGAGAGGGAACTCTCCCTTGACAATTTCCATTTTTACAGTTTTAGCCTGGGTTGAACAGCTTCCACAGCTTCATTAATTCAGTCTTCCCACAATGTTTTGTGCCTCATTGATGCTCTTCTCTTAAGTGTCTGAAGTCAGCATTTGCTCCTTCTTTACAGAGCTGCTACTATTTGCTGCTGAATATTTGTTGGTGTTTATTATAGCTGTCTTTCCTGCTACCATCCTCTTGTGATACTAACTAAAGTATTTGTTAATCAGCATATCTTCAGTACTTTTTTAAAATCAAGTCCCCTATACGTAGGCAGCACACATGTGTACACACACGCACACACACAAACACACACGTCCATCTCAAATTAAAGGCCTTACTTTTTTTTATCACTTTGTTTACCTAGTGGAAACTCAGAGTGGACTCTTAGCACTTAATTTGGAGTGAGGAAATGATTTTCAACTTTTAAAATTTCAGTGTCATATAGCATAATGGTCAAGAAAATTATCCTAGAACATTATTTAGCACTATCTGAGAGGTTGAGTAGAATGGTTTTTTCCTTGCATTCTTGCAGCTATATCCAAGTCACTGTTATCCTTAGAAATGCAGCTTATTTTAAAGCAAGGAACTGGTATAGTACAGTTCTGTCGAACTCAAATAGAAATGGAGTCACTAAACGGCACTTAAGAATCTCTGCAGGCTTCATACTGACTTAGAAAACCACATCTAAGTTCTATTGTAATTTTATTTATTTTGTTAAATATTTTCCAATTATGTTTTTTTAATATGATTTGGACTGCCCTGGGCCAGTGTTTGACACTTCTAATGTAGTAGGTCTTAAGCAATTATCCCAGTTTCTTGGTATTTCATGATTTCTATGAAGCTCATAGGAAATAGAACAACTATGTGAAGTATTCTCACTTTAAGAGAGAAGAAAACTTTTCCACTTTTCCTGACGTCACATAACAATCTTTAGAACTTTTTTGGCATCCCTGACCTTTCATCTATTCAGAGGATCAAACTGAAAGTATCATGTTCCAGCAATTCAATACTTTAAAAAGCATTGCGATCAAGTATAAACTGTTGGATTTGGAGTGAGAAGAAACCTGATATTTAAATGCCCAATTATAAAGTGTCTTAACAAGGCAAGCCCTAGACGAGGGTCTTTTCTTAGTATAACTGGTTCCATAAGGTACTATTGCAGAAAATTAACGTTCTGGACAAGTAGTGCCACTTTCAAACAAAAAGAGATCTCTTTAGTAGCATACTGACCTAGAAAACCACAACTTAACATTATGTATGTTATACTATATTTTTATTTGTTAAACATATCCCAATTACACTTGAAACTATTTCAGGCTGTACTCAGAAGTTTTTCAGGCTGCTTGTACCCACGAGTTTCACCATTCCTAGCTCTGGAAAACCTGAACATATCTCCATTGGTCTCAGTTAACAAACACTACTTTTGCCACACTCAAAGTCTGTCCAACTTGGTAGAAACTCCAAAAGCGTGTTCTACAGTGATCATTCTAGCCTTTGAGATTCCAGGCTTAACTCTACATTACCAAGTTTCAAAGACAGCTTCTCGTGTATTTCAACACAACAGTAAATAATGGCTGACTACATTATTCAAAAAACCTTAGATAACTAGTATATTTAAGGCACTCAGGCATTAGAAAAATAGTTATAAAAGAAAACTACTGTAGCAAATTTAACCACTCACCACCAAGTTAGTGGCTTTCCTTATTCTCTCTCTGTCTCTGTCTCTCTCTCATTTCAAATCCTTACTAGACATAGTTCTTCTCTAGTAAGGGTAGGTCTCAAAGAGCATGAATTCCTCCTTTTCAAAGCAAAGAGGAGTGCTAAATATATTACAGCACAATGTCTCTTGCTTCTGATTGTGTTTAAGTCTAACTCCAAGATCAAGGTTGTGTAATTTACATCACGCTCTCGTCAATAACAGAGAGATGATGACTCAGTAATACATAAGTAACTAACAAAAGATGACTCAATTCTCCAGGAATCACAATAGGTTTAAACACAGAAGCCTGAATTCCAAAACACTGTAGTAAGGAGAAGTATATCTTAGATGGACAATACATATTGAGTTAGCTCCACCTCCACTCCTGTAGAATGTTAGTTCCTTATGGGCAGAGGCTGTTCTCTTGTTCTTTTATTCCCCATTATATCTCTAGTGCCTATCACAGGGCTAGGCACATAGAATACACTAAGTAAATTTTTGGTGGAACTGTTTGGAATCAATTGAGTGGAATTAAAGACTGAAAGTACCTGAAAAAGAAATCTCCCTCTTAGGAAGGATAGAAAAATTAATGAAATAATGTCCACTAAGCATTTGGAGCTCTTCAAAAATAAACCTGTCATTATAGAGTTGTATATACTGTACTTCCACGTAAGCAACATAGTGATTGCTTATAGATACCATTTGAGGCATTATTCATGTATGTAAATAAATAAATGTGTGTATGTGTGTCTGTCTGTCTGTCTGTCTATTTAGATATATATCTCTTTAGATCAGCAGTTCTCAACCTGTGGGTTACAACCCCTTGGGGGGGTCAGATGACCCTTTCACAGGGGTCACAGGGGTCGCATAAGACCAACAAAAAACACATATTTCCGATGGTCTTAGGAACCGAGACACTGCTCCCCTATCTGTCTCCAAGCGGGTCTGCCCACATATGAGTACTAAAGGGTCACAGCATTAAAAAGGTTGAGAACCACTGCTTTAGATAGACACAAAGATATATAGATATAGATATGCACACATATTTCTAATAAGCACCTAGATAATGATGAATCTTAAGTTTAAATCAAATTTTCAAGAGAGCTACTCTGATTTATAAACACCTACCATGATTTCCTAAATATATACATTATTCATTTAAAATACTTTGCATATTACATAAAGTAGTCAGGTGTTGGTGGTTTATAAGCTTTTTAGGAATATTTTTTAAAGCATTCAAATGTAAATGGAATTTTCTTAAATGCTACAGTGAAGATTCTTTGAAGAAGAAAGTTATAGAAAAGCACCCCCTACATTCTAAACCAAATTATTAATGGAGAAAAACCAGGAGCTAACTTTAAAAAGAACCACAATATATTTAAAAGATTTTACTCAGAATTGAAGAATATGATGTATGGATGTACTATATACATATTTATATGTGCACACATATATTGTCTATGATTCATGCTTATTGATGTGCACGTATATACCTGTAATATATGTATATGTAATGTATGAATGCATCCTGCATGTATGTGTGTGCATGTCTTTATGTATATTCACATACAATACATAAAATTAAACACATGCATAATCACAAACACAGAGATGCAAAACACTGATAAATCTCCATGGCAAGATGGTAGACATATAAGGACAAAATGGCTTAGAGCAGTGGTTCTCAACCTCCCTAATGCTGGGACCCTTTAATACTCATATGTGGGCCTATCTGCACGTGAGCAGACCTGCCTGATAGAGACAGATAGAGGAACAGTGTCTTGGTTTTTAAGACCATTGGAAATATGTGTTTTCTGATGGTCGTAGGTGACCCCTGTGACTCCTTTGAAAGGGTTGTCCGATCCCCAAAAGGGTCCCAACACACAGGTTGAGAACTGCTGGCTTAGAGTAAATATTCCAAATGAAGGACTCTGAATTTGCTGTCCATAAGCCCTTGTATTTTTCTCTAGATTCAAGCTATTCATGGATAGTTGATGTTTGAGGAAAAGATCAACCTCTTTGCTCAGTAGATTATTCTATGCCTGACACCTGTATAGGAGATGTGAACAAGAATTTTAATTGTAGCCTTTGTTACTGACTTGCATGGGTTCATTACTGGATGTTTCCATGCAAAATTGGCAAAAGACAAGGCTATGCATGAGTTCCTTTTGAGATGAGTGGGCCAGAGTACAACTTAATACGATACAGGAGACTCTGTAACAGTTGCCAAGGATGTTTGTATATGCCAAGCTTCTACAGCTCCCTGTAGGGAACTATCGACACATTTGTCACTGCCTAAACCAATCAATGGCCCTTGTTCCCTTGCTAGCTTGACTAATGAGAAGTCTACTCAATTCAAAAACACTGAAAATGGCCAGGTATCATGGGAAGAAGAGACAGGGATGCATGCAAATGTGTGTGTCATAGTCAGGATGGCATAACCATATATTCCCCTTTTAGCTATGGGATTATTAAATACCATGATAATGGGCTTAAGGAAAGCAAAGAGAATATTGAGGTTAAGAATCCTTACAAGCTGGACCAAATAATGGCTACTACACAAGGTGCAGTTAATTGTTTTCTATAGAATAGAACGAAAGGCAGAGTATAGTTCTACATTTTACACTGACCAAATGTAGAGGTCTTGGGTTGAAAACCTAATCCAACCCAGCCTCCTACCTGTTGGGAACCTTGGGCAAACTACTCTGTCTTGGAGTGGAGGGAAAGTGAAGTAGCTATTAATGGAACCAACTCTACTTTCTGAGGGCTAAGGAGGAATAAAAGTTATTTCTGGGCATTAATGGGGTTCTACAGAATGATGAGCTAAGCTGCCAATGGTGGAAGCAATAACTTCACTTATTTGGCATCTTGTCATTCAAATGGCAATGCCCAAGGAGGCAGGGGCAACAAGAGATGAGAATGAAGGCAACATTCATTACCCTCTTCCCACTGTTCCCCTCTTCTCCCCCCCCAAAAAAGATTAGTTGACATTTATAAATCTGGGGCAACATACCAATTCTCTGATACTGAGGCCAGGACTTACACTTTCAAAGTAGTAGGGAGAAAGATAGGGAAAGGATATTTAATAGGCCTGTCACCAGGTAACCTTATACATTATGGTTCTTAGGTTGTGGCAGGAGGAAGAAGCAAAATATGGTTTTGAGAAAGGTTGTTCTCAAGACTTAGTGAATTGCTGCACCAACCTTGTGCTGGGATACTTTGCTTCATTCTCACTTTATAGCTAAAGGCAGCTACAGTATGGGGAAGTTTCAAATATTTTATAGGAAGGGGTAGGTCCTGTTTAGGTGGGTTTCATTGGTATCATACTCTTGACATAGCCAGCAGGAAAATGCCATACAAGTAGGACAGAGAAAGGTTCCAGGCATAGAAAACCCAGTAGCCAAAGACACTGAAAGGGTAATTTAAGATGTATTGTGGAGGGCAGCTAAGTGGTACAGTGAACAGAGCACTAGCCCTGGAGTCAGGAGGACCTTAGTTAAAATCCAAGCTCAGACACTTGACACTTAAGTAGCTGTGTGACCTTGGGCAAGTCATTTAATCCTGACTGCCTTGCCTCCTCCCTTCAAAAAAAATAAGAGAGAGGGAGAGGGAGGGAGACAGAGACAGAGACAGAAGGAGAGAGACGGGGGGGGAAGAGAGAGAGACAGAGAGAGACAGAGAGAAAGAGAGAACGATTGTGTTTAAGGGACAGACAACAGAGGAAGACTAAACCCCACCACCCCCAAAAAAGAAAAAAAATATAGATTTTCCAGAACACAATACCACTATATTATGATGATATATAGAAGGAAAAGTTATCCAATACAATTCAATCTAACTTGTCATTTTTTTCCTACCTACTAAATGCAAGGGACCTTACTAGGCACTGGGAAGGCAAGATAAAGGTGGAAAATATTCTCTATTCTCAAGGAACTTCAATTCTACAATGGGATACAGTCATATTTTTAGCTCAATGTAGTTGAATGAGAGACTACATTCTTGGTAGATACATCAAAAATGCCTGTGGCATTTTCGATCAAAAGTTGTTTCATAATTCATTTTTACCAAAATATTTAAGAGGCCACACTTTCATTCTCAAACCAAGAGCAATGTATTTTCTCCATTTTGAAAGAAAAACAATGAAAACACAAACACACATATGCTGATACAAAAAACCCTCCTTGCAGCTCAGAGCAAGTGGGTACAGATGACATTTTAAGCCATAGTAGCTTGCTTTATGTTTAAAGCCTTATATCTGCAGAGAAGCCTACCCTAATCTTCATAAAAATACCACACTGATTTAAATAAAAATAGTTATCAGCCTCATTCCCGTCCCCTACCAGCTGCAGAAGCTAATATAAGCCTGCAGTTTACTTTCTATTAGAGGAATGGAAATAAGGTAATTTAAAATTAAAATAGTAAGTTTCTCTATCCCAACACCAAAAAGCTGCCAAAAGGTCCCATAAGGCCATCTATGGCACAGTTTTTGTCATTTATCAGATGTATAAAACTTAACTCTTTCAGCAGGCTGTAGAACACACTTTTTTTCTTGATTTTAGAAAGGAAAGAAGTCTTATTGACTATTAAGGCTGAGAGGATCTTAAAGATAATCTAATCATAAGATCACAAGATCATTGATCTGGATCTGAAAGGGACTTCCAGGGACATCTAATCTGTATTCTATATATAAACTGAGGTCAAGAGGGGTAAAGTCCTTAAGCATTTAAGTAGCAAAGCAAGAACTTGAACCCAGTTTCTCTGACTTCAAGTTTGGTGAATTTTCTATTATACCACAGGGCCTCCCTCATATTCTTTCAAAGATCCTATGCTGGAGCTCATGGTGGCCAATTTTAAGACAGAGCATAAAGGACAGTTTTGATAAAGTCCCTAGAGATGCTCATTCAAGCCTAGGGGTCCATGTGTGTGGTGTTTATGTGTGTGTGTGGGGGGGGGGGGGGTGATGGTGGCATATTTCAGGATTCTAATTAATCATCAATCAACTCACATATATTACCTCCAGGAACTGTACCAGGCATTAGGAAAACAAAAACAAAAAAGACATGCTTTTGAGGAATGTTAATTTAAATTGTTTTCAGGATCTGAGAAGCTCCTAGACTTCTCTCATTTCTGGCCCTTCAACGTTCAACAAAAAGAGGTAGAAAAAGAAATTACATTTAAAATAGCTATGGACAATATGAAATACCTGGGAATCTACCTGCCAAGACCAAAACCAGGAACTATATGCATACAATTATAAAATACTTTTTACACAAATAAAATCAGATCTAAACAATTGGAGAAATATTAATTGCTCAAGGGTAGGACAAGCCAATATTATAAAAATGACAATTCTATCTAAATTAAGTTACTTATTCAGTGTCATGCCAACCAAATTACCAAAAATTATTTTATAGAGCTAGAAAAAAATAATTAAAAATATCTGGAAGAACAAGGTCAAGGATATCAAGGGAATCAATGAAAAAAAAATGTGAAGGAAAGTGTCCTAGTCCTAGCAGATCTCAAAATATATTATAAAGCAGTAATCATCAAAAGCAATCAGGTATTCGTGGTAGTGGATGAGTAGAATGGATTATGTACACAATACATAGTAGTAAATGACCATAGTAATCTGGTATTTTATAAATGCAAAGATTCTAGCTTTTGGGAGAAGGACTCACTATTTCACAAAAATTACTGTGAGAACTGAAAATTACATTAAATTTAAAAGGTTTTGCACAAACAAAAGCAATGCCACGAAGATTAGAAGGAAAGGAGAAAACCGGGGAAAAAAATTAAGGAAAATGTCTCTAATACCTCATTTCTCAACTATATACAGAACATAATCATATTTATAAAAATATAAATCATTCCCCAATTGCTAAATGGTGAAAGGATATGGAAAGAAAGTTTTCACATAAAGAAGTCAAACTTCTATAGTCATATGAAAAAATGCTCTAAATCACTATTGAGTAGAGAAATGCAAGTTAAAACAAATCTGAGGTGCCACCATATACCTATCAGATTGGCTACTATGACAGAAAAGGAAAATGGTAATTGTTGGAAGGGATGGGGGGAAATTGAGTCACTAATGCAATGTTAGTGGAGTTGTGAACTAATCCAGACATTCTAGAGAGAAATTGTGAACTATGCCCAAAGCACAATCAAATTGTGTGTACCCTTTGACCCGGCAATATCACTACCAGTCAATGATCTTATGATCTTATGGTTAAATTATCTCTAAGATCCTTGCAGCTTCAAAAGTCAGTAAGACTTCATTCCTTTCGAAGATCAAGAGATTAAAAATAAATAAAAAAAACAGGCCCATATGTGCAAAAAGATTTGTAGCAGCATTTTTTGTGTGGCAAAGAATTGGAAATTAAAGGAATGTCCATCAATTGGGGAATGATTAAACAGGTTGGGCATATGAATGTAATGGAATACAACTGTGCTATAAGAAATGATGAGCCAAATGCTTTCAGAAAAAATCTTGAAAATCTTACATGAACTGATGCAAAGTGAAGTGAGAAGGACAATGAGAACATTGTGCACAGTAATGACTAAATTGTACAATGATCAGCATTCTCAGAAATACAATCATCTAAGACAACTCTGAAAGACTTATGATAAAAAGTACTATTCCCCTCCACAGAAAGAACTGATACATTCTGAATACAGACTGAATCATACACACACACACACACACACACACACACACACACACACACACACACGCGCGCGCGCGCGCGCGCGCGCACACACAGACACTCCTTTTCTAAACATTATTTTTCTTGAGTTGTTGTTGTCAATGTATTTTGGTCTGTGTTTTCTTTTACAATATGACTAATATAGAAATATGCCTTACATGATTAAACATGTGTAACCTATACCAAATATCTTCCCTTCTCAATGAGAAAGAGATGAGGGAGGAAAAGAGACAATTCCAAACTCAACACTTTAAAAAATGAAGATAAAAAATGTTTCTATATGTAATTTTTTAAAAAAGCATTTTTTTAAAAACTGCTACAATGAGATGTTTCCATAGTTTATTCTAAATAGGGAACTGGATGGGCTCTTAAACTGCCCACCTTCTATGTGATGTGGCTGAAACTGTCCTGCCTTGGGAGTCTCTGAAGCAGCACAGGGGGAAATATACTCCTCCCAAAAGATGAATAACAGGACACCATTACAATGGGTGGGGGGGGGGGGGAGCATCAAAGACAAATTTCAAGTGAGAAAGTCTGAATATAAACCTATTTCCAAAACAACTAAAGCAAAAACTAGATTCATAATGAGACAAGGAAAAATGAGTAAAATAAAAATGTAAGTCCATAACATATTGAATATTTGTCTTATGTCATAATTGAAAATGAAGCAAAAATTCCTGATGAAAAAGGGAATTCTAAAGACTTCTTAGGAATCAACAGTAAGAAACTTCAAAATGGTTAAAAATAGAACAAAATTTTTGAGGGAATATATAAGATTGTGAAATAGACAAAGTCTAACAAGAGATTAAAAAAAAATCGAACCTGTGATGAGAAATCTGTCACCAAAGCAAAGAGTCTGAAAAAAAAAAGCAACTATAGACTTGGAACTCAAAAATAAAGAAGCAGAAATGATGACAGGGTTCCCCTTCTGCAAAAGTAAGTAACTTTGAAATAATGTATGAATTCTATACAAGATAAAGATAATTATTTTGAAGACAGGCTGTTCAGAGATAATTTAAGGATCATAAGTCCTCTAGAAGAACATGACAAGTTGAAAAACTCTGAATATCATGCTTTAGGAAACAATAAAACCAAGAACTTTTTAATATACATAACAAAGTTCTCAAAACGAATTTGAGATTGCTGCTGAGTGGGTGGAGAGCCAAGCATGAAACTCTCAAGCATATAAGAATTGAATTTCATGATTTCAATATCAAATAAAAATTTTTGCAAGCAAACAGGAGAAAGGCTTTTACATATAAGGAAATACCAATCAGAATAATTTGGGATTATTCTATAGACATGAGAAATTTAAGAAAAGATGAGAAAAGGATATTTGAAAACAGGAAAGAAATTTTTGTCCATGTTGCTGGTTCAAAAGAAGTATTTAAATCAATGTAAAATAAATAAATGGAGGAAAATTAGAACACTTCAAAGCTAACCATCACCAAATTGCACAATTACATAAAATGAAACAGTAGCATAAATGGTTAAGATTATGAACTATAACAATGTGCTACAAAGACAAAATGTTTGTAATAAAAGAAAATAAATTAGAAATGACCCACTGAAACAAAATTTATCATGGATCAGAAAATTAAAGAAACATGGATTTCAATCATACTACCAAACACTATATAAAAAAAATTTACAATAAAAATAGAGATAAATTATAAAAAGAAAAGCAGGGAAAATACGATCTTCATGATAACCAACAAAAAGCAATAGTAACACTAAATTTTATATACATGCAAATGTATACACTCAACAAATAGATGCCCTCTAAATTTGTTAAGGCCAAGTTAATAAAAATAGAAAGTGGGATAATAATAATAATTGAAGGAAACTTTACTGTTCTCTACAATGACAATGCTGTAAAAAGTAATTTTTATGATTTCTTCTCTGTGCTGAGGTTTCCTTGTTCTTTTTTTTTTTATTGTGGGAATTTCATTTTCCTCTCATTTTCTCAGTTTTTATTAGAATTTTTTTAAAAATTGTTACTTTGATAGTTTTTTTTTCTTTTTCATCTTATTTATTTCAGATTTGTAATTATGATGGCTGCAGCTGGTAAAATTTTGGGGATACCACGAAAGCAGTCCTCATGTGTTTTCATATCTCTGAAAACTCCAAAATTAATAAAAATATCTTGAATTCAATATAACAAGATATGAAAGACATGCAAATATAATTAGAAATACTCTTTAAACAAATAAAGACAGAATGAAATAATGAAGACACAGGGTTCATGGTTGTGCTACCATGATATAAAGTGATGATTCTTTCTAAATTACTTTAGGATATTAGTTCTATGGCAACCATATCACCAGGAAGATATTTTATACAGATGGAAAAAAAATAATGAAATTTATCTGAAGAAATGAAAGCTCTAGAATTTCAAGGAAAATTATTTTTAAAATGCAGTTTCCTTGAGCAATTTACTAGAGTGGTTTGCTATTTCTTTTTCCAGCTCATTTTACAGATGAGGGACTAAGAAAAAAAGTTAAGTGACTTACCCAAGATCACATATCTAGTACCTTTCTGGGGGCAAATTTCCACTCAGGAAGATAAGTCTTCCTGACTTAAGGTCCAATACTCTATCCACTGTGCCGCATAGTTGCCCCAAAGAGGAAAAAAAACAAAATACTTTGTTGTTGTTCAGTCCCATCTGAGTCTTTGTGATCTCATTTGGGGTTTTCCTGGCAAAGATATTTGAGTGATTGACTATTCGCTTCTCCAGCTCATTTTACAGATGAGGAAACAGACAAGCAATTGTAATTGAGTTTCTCAGGGTCACAAAGTTAGCTAAGTGTCTGAGACTGCGTTTCTGAGACTGAGTCTTCTTGACTTCAGGCCCAGCTTTCTATTCACTGTCCTCCCTAACTGCCCCAGAAAATACTTAGTAAGCTAGAATCAGCAGTTG
>JAQQSU010013914.1:0-11546 GCA_028627135.1 Pseudochirops cupreus | reverse complement strand
ATTCCATGCTTTGATCCTTTTTGTCTCCAAAGAAGGAATCTAAAGTTTGATTGCTATTCTTACTTTGCTTTCTTTGCCTGCTCATGTTGCCAGTCAATTACTTGACTTTTTAGCTCTGTGGAACTCTGCTTCCAGAGGGGAAAGCTCTGTCCCAAATCGCTGGGGTTTTCACAGCTGCCGGAGGCACTGCTTTTACCTTCTTTGTATACCCAACTTAGCACAATGATTAGCACATAGTATGGAAGTGATCTGGTACATAGTAGGTACTCAATAAATGTTTGCTATTATATTTTTACATTTCTCACAATAGCTGTTCCAAAATTTCTCTTCTCTATAAATCAACACCACCTGCTATCCTTTTCCCTCAGCAAAAGACATGACCCACTACTTCACTAAAATGACTGATGATTTCCCTCCCTCAACTCCCCTCCCTCCAGTCCTCTAAGTCTCTTAAGTGTCTTCACCCATCATCTCCCTCCTTCCTACTTTATGAACATAAAACCAATCTAATTTTTGATAACCAAATAAAAAATGTTTTATACATCCTTACCTTCAAATTGCCAAAAAAATTGCAGCATCAAAGAACCTAGTTTCTAAGACTACTAAGTTGACAATGACAATATTTAAAACAGTATAAAGACAGCTTATTTTTCATGAGACAAAATGACCTTATTAAATATTAATAAACTATTAAATAAGGCATGTAAATCATTCAAAGAGGAAAAATACCTTCCCTCAATAATACCATAACAGCCACTTTAAATCACCAGATGTATTCAAGTGTTCTCTAACAATATTTTTCATAGATCATGAAGCAAAACAAAAATATGAACAGATACGGCACTGAACATTCTTACTAATAATTTTAAAATATCAAAGAACTTAATGGTCAGTGATAAAGAAGCAATATAGTTTTTTAAAAGTATTTAGGGGGTTCAAATGTAACTCAATTTGCTAGGACATTATCTCAGTTTCATCATTTGGAACAAAACAGCATCATGTAATTTTTTTTTTTAAGTGCATTTGTGGCTAGAATAGCTGGGAGCTAGTATGGAAATTATAAGCAATGTTGTATGTTGGAAAGAGTGCCTGATTTGGAGTAATACAACATAAATAAAAGAGAATTACAGTCTTCAAGGAATTTAAGAGAAACTAAATATCAATAAAAGGTATGATCTAATTTCACCTACAAAGTAACATATCAATCAGCCAATCAATAAACATTTATTAAGTGTCTACCATGTTCCAGACACTATCCTAAGCACTGGGGATACAAAAAAAAAAAACAGTCCCTGTCTGCAAGGAGCTTATAATCTAATCAGGGAGGACAACACACAAAAGGAGGCTAAAAGATGGGAAGAGGGGAACAAGAAGAGGAAAGTACCCAGCACAGTGGTATAATTGAGAGGTCCACAGTAATGCAGCAGGGTGAGAAATGAAGAGATGCCCTGCCTGGGCACCTTCCTAAATAGAGGCTGGCAGAGGAGTTTTTCATTCTGCCTTCCAATCAGAGGGAACTGATGAAGCATGAGTACCAAGGCTAACAAAATCTTGCAGGATAATGAGGTTCCTATTGATAAGGTTCCTGGGAACAGGATGGAGAAGTCCAAAAGAAGGCTGCCAGGTAGAAACACAAATTAATATTATCTACCAACTGAGTCAATAAGCTATCCACTTAGTAAGTTTGAAGCATAGAAAGCTAAGTATTATCTTATCCATGTGGAAATTTCACTTGTTTTCTGATACCTCAACTTCATTATCTATGTTAGTTATAAAAGTTTTGTCAGCCTCTACCATCAACCATTTATCTCAAGTCAAACTGATACAAATGAACAAAAAAATCTCTGAAGGCTGCTATTTTTAGAAGCCAAAAGACTTATACAAACTAAAAGTCTATTAAATGACACTTTGAAAATATAACAAAGACTTCAGGTAAAGATAACACTATTAGCCTTATCTTCTCCACCCACTTCCAACAAACCAACTTAATTTACCTTATATTTTCTCAGTTTGCTATTACTAATGATTTAAGTCTCATTTCTGCACTGATTTAATTTTGATAATTTAAAAATGCATTTAACAGCACAAATAGCCTCACCAGATTACAGAAACATACAGGGGAACATACGTCTAAAAAAATACAATTGCTTTGCAGCTGTGCTCATTTCTGCTACCCACTTTCTACTGCACTCTTTTCTGCACTTCTTATATGCTACACTCAGCATGGATACCATCTTGGCTCTGAGAAATGGATATAGGGGTATTTCTCGTCTGTATTGTTTGTCCTCAGTTTCATATGCCACATGATCCCCACATGATCAGGACTTCAAGCTATGGTGATATTGGAGCCAAGATTGCAGGTAGGGGGGCGTAGCAAGGCAGCCCAGCATGCAAGCCTAAGAAGCCAGGGTGCCTAGGATTCAATCCCACATGGGGTTTTGGAGTTGGAACTGGGACTGTGCTCTACAGGAACTAAGCTCAGCTATTAACCTAATCTTCCTCTCCCCAGACACTGAGGTGCTGCAGGGAAGGAAAGGGCTGCCATGTGTTACAGAAGAAAATTTGTATATGATTATACCTTTTGAAGTAAATATTCGTTGGCAAAAGTTAAAAATGAATGAATGAACAAATGAAATACAATTTATTTTCATAGGAATGTACTTCCTCTCAAAACTACACATACTTGAACACATGCAGGCAGTTCTAATACAAGAAATGTTGGAATTTACTCAGTGACAGAATTCTGGCTTTTTGCTGACTAACTATAATTTTTTAAGTTAGCCTCAGAAAATCAAGTGATTAACTCAAAGCATTACATTTACACACACACACACACACACACACACACATACACTACAACAACACAACACACATACCCCTCCAGAATTCATTGGCATGATCTTGAATGACAATACAGAATAGGGAAAATAACACTAATTTTGGAGTCCAAGAATCAAAGTTCCAACATCATCTCTGTTGCTTACTATATGCATTGAATATGTGCTTATAGTTTATTTTTTACATTATATCTATAAAATATAGTAAAACCTCAAACAATCAGAATGTTTCAGAAGATGCAAATACTTTAGTTAATTTGAACCATTTTTGTCAATGGTTGAGAAAATGCAGTGGAGTAGTGTGGCACACAACTGCAATCCTATTTTTATTGGAGAGGCTGAGGCTTATTTCTTGAGCTCAGGAGTTCTTAGCTGCAGTAGGTTAGGCTAAACAGGCGTCCGCACTAAGTCCAGAAGTAATATGGGAACCGTCCAGGAGCAGGAGGCCACTAGACAGGTCCCAGGTTGGAAATGGACCAGATCAAAGTTATTAACTGCTTACTAACAAAAATGATAGTGCTACTTAAATTAATTCACAGAATCAGGGCCATACCAATGAAACTAGAAAAAGGTTACTTTCTAGAATTTGAAACAGGTCAAGAATCTCAAGGAAAGTAACAGAAAAATGAATGAATGAGTGAATGAATGAACGAACGAACAAAGAAATAAGCAAATAAATAAATAAAAGCGGGCAGAAAGGATACCTAGCAGTATCACATACAAAATGATACTACAAAGCAGCAATCATCCAAAATATTTTGGTACTTTAAGAAAACAAAGTTTACTAGCTGTGTGACCTTGGGCACGTCATTTAACCCCAATCATCATGCATTCCCCCCAAAAAAAAGCCAAAAAAAAAGTTTAAGAAAAATAGAAAGTTAATTAATGAAATAGATAAGATACTCAAAACCTAGAAGCAATCAAACATAATAATAAATTGCTCTATAGACCCACTACTAGGTAAGGTCCTACTATTCAACAAAAACTACTGGGAAAATCAGTCTCACATAAATCAGATTAAGAGTGATACTTCACACTTTATATTATAATAAGTTACAAATTAATACAATGGATACAAAGTAGATACATCATAAACAAATCAGAGGAGCAAAAAAGAGATCTCTTTCACAATCAGGGACAGAAGAATTCTAGATCAAATACAGGAGAGATCACAGGAGATAAAAGTGAGAATTTTGATGACCTAAAGTAGAAAATGTTTTGCACAAATAAAATCAATACAATCAAAATAGAGAAACAGTTAAAAGTAGCAAAAAAAAAATATTTGCAGTAAATCTCTCTGATAATTGTATGACAACCAAGATATATAGGGAAATGGTCAAAATATATATTATCAAGAGTCATTCCTGAATAGATAAATTGTAAAGAGATATTAACAAGCAGTTCTCAAAAGAAGAAAAGCAAACTATCAACATCAATATGAAAAAAACCCCATCAAATTAGTAATCATAAAGAACTGTAAATTAAAACACTTTCTTAGGTTGTACCTCAGATTGCTTAGAATTAAAAAATAGGAAAATAATTGTCAGAGAGACTGTGACAGGACAGATAGCTCTAATGGAGTTGTTGGCAAATTGATAAAACCATTCTGAAAAGCTATTTGGAACTACACTAAAGAAGTCACTAAACTATGCATGGATATGCTTTAATTTAGCAATACTATTACTAGGTATATAGCCCCAAAGACATCAAATAAAGAGGGAAGGAATCAATGTGTACCAAAAATATTGATAGTAGCATTTTGTTGTTGTTGTTGTAGTAAATAACTGGATACAAGTGGATATCCATAAATTGAGAAATAACTGAACAAATTATGGAATATGAACATAATGGAATGTTCTTACTCCATAAAAAAAAAATTATGAAAAGAACATCTTTATAGAAACCTTGTAAAGCCTTGCAAAAGATCGTAAATAGGGCAGCTAGGTAATGCAATGGATAGGGTACCATGCCTGGAGTCAGGAAGTCCTGAGCTGAAATATAGCCTCAGACACTTACTACTTGTGTTGACCTTGAGCAAGTCACTTAATCTTGTTTGCCTCAGTTTCCTCATCTGTAAAATGAGCTGGAGAAGGAAATGGTACACCACTCTAGTATCTTTGCCAACAAAACCTCAAATGGGGTCAAAAGGAGTAGGACGCAACTGAACAAGAATAAAAACAACAAAGCCCTGTAAAAACTGTTAGGCAAATTAAATCACTTAACCTCCCTGGGCCTCAATTTCTTGCTCTGTAAAATTAGGGCATCAGATTCCTAGATTCCTGTAATGGTAATGGAATTTAAAGATCCCCTTGTATTGGCTTGGTTTTTGAGTTCAATGTTAAAACCCAGAGCTTATGAATCCCACTTGTGGGATGGACTTGTTGACATAAAGAGGGCTGAACTGGGAGGAGCTGGTGCCTTGGATTTAGAGAGAAGCCCAAGCAGAGAGAAAGTCCAACCAGGAGGCCAGAATGACTTTTGGGGAGCAGTATTGTGGAGGCAGAGAGAGAGGAAAATTACCGGGGGCCAGAGTTGCTGAGAGAGAGACTGATGAGGGCCAGTTGGAGCTGCCCAAGACTTTTGAGAACTGCCACCTGGAGCTACTGAGAACTGAGGAGGCATGGCTATTCAGTCAGTATTTTGTCTGTCTGTTTTGATGTTGTTTTGCCAGATTCGTCTGCTGGTGAAGGGCAGTGTTGTTGTTGCAGAGGTCCTGGAACCTTGCTGTTTGAGGATTTTCTTGTTGTATGTTTAGAGAAATCCTGGAAGAAGATCTTGCTGATGTTTTCAGGGATTCTGGGACTGTTCTGCAGGCAGAGAGTGTATTAATGAGGACACCGGCAATGTATATTGTGGCTTTGTTAAGCTTTGCCTCCCAAGGAACAGAAATTGCTGAGAACTTGCCTCCTTTCAAGATGAAGGACGGACCTCTCCTTGGGTATTCAATGCTGTGATGATATCTTAACCTTGTTGTAGCTTAAGGGTGGATGACCTTATGTGCTCTCCCGCCCCTTTTGAGAAAGTATTCGACGTTAATAGATGGTATTGTAATTCATTTGTGATCCAGGGAAGGGAAACTTTTGACTTTTTTGTGCTCCTGATTGACCAAATGAATGTACTTTGTTTATGATTGGAAATTAATCTCCATTTGAGAAGAGAGACTTTGACTGACTAAATGAATGTACTATCCCGGGGTGGAATAGTACTTGGATTGAATTGAGAATTTACTTGCTAAATGAATGAGTTACATTGTATTTTGATTTTCTCTGTTCTGTGAATTTCTTTTTTTTTTTGCCTCAATTTGTCACTAAATAAAATAGAGTTACTATGCTGGTATTCCAAACCTTGGAAGTAGCTTTTGCTTAGCATTACAATTCCTGCCAGTTCTACATCATCTTGGCTCAATTCTTGGTTATGGAACCTGAGGCAAGTTATTTTACTTCTCTGAGACTTAGTTTCTTAATCAGCAAAATCAATAATAGGTTAAGCCAAATAATCTGTCAAGTCCCTGGTAGGCCTGATTCCTACAATCCTACGAAATAAAGCCATGTAGACAGAATCCCTGCCTTCTCAAGGTTTCTGGATATTTACTGAATAATTACATACAAATGTCAGTAATTTGAAGATGATTAGCATTGTGAAGACTTAAGAAAATACCAAGGTAAGAAAAACTTCCCTCTCACTTTTTCCCCTAAAATCTGATAAATCTGGAGTTATACATTTTTTCAAACTTAGAAAAAGCTTAATTTGAGGTATTCATAATGCCATCAAACCTTTGCTCTTCTAAAATGATTTGGAAAAACTACAACATTATTAATTTTTATGTAAAATATATATAGTATCAGCTCACTACAATTCCTGTATACCAAGGGAAAGCAGAACACTACAGTAAAACCAAAAGTAGGGAATTCAGGGTTCTACCTAGCAAAGCTTTTCATACACAGTCAGTGAATAAACTTTTAAGTGGCTTAAAAAATATTTTTTTTAAACTATGTTTTTGTAGAAATTTTTCTAAAATCTTTTTAAAACACCATTCTATGCTCCTAATGTATTCTGAAGAACATAAATTGACTTTTTATTGAATGACAAGGTTATTATTCGAAATACAAATCATTGTGACATAATGACTGTGTAGCTATAACTAGTGTGGGGAGTTAACAGGGCTGAATGGATACTGACCTCAACAGAAAAAACCCTGGAATTTTTTTCTTGAAAAAGTCAATGATAACAGCTAACTTTTGGGTTATTTGACTTGTCCTCAGAAAGGTGGATTAAAGGTGAATAACCTCTTGGGCAGAATAATACAACTTTTTCAGCAGAAATAATTGCTGAATCAAAGGCTAAAAGCTGTCTTCTCCCAAAAAAGTGATGTCATCAACCATTTTTCCTTCCAATTCATGATCTCCGTATTAGGACCATTTAAACACACATTATTAGCATTATGTCTACATCACTAATAAAGTACACAAAGGCACCTCCTTGTCAGTTTATACCAATTCCCGTAAGTCTAGCTTTATTTATAATCATGTTAGGAAGCGACTTCAAAAATTTATCCTATGGTAGTTCAGAGGTAGTTTTTTCAGAATCCACAAATTCTTCACTATCAATCAATAAAATCTGTTAAATGTCTATAGTTTGCTAAATTCTTTGCTATGTGCTAAGAACAAAAAGGCAACAGTGAAACACTGCATGCATGCTGAGGAAATTACAATTCAGACAAGGGATTCAACCTATACATATATAAATATAGACAAAACATATATTAAACAGGTACAAAATAAAGGGGGAATAAGGGGAACCAGCAGCTGGTGTGCACCAAGAAAGATCTCATGGAATAAGTCACATTTGTGATTGTGAGAGATGTAGTGGATTCCAGGCATGGGAACAGCCAGTACAAAGCAATGAAGATAGGAGATGGCATGTCATGTATGAAAAACAGTAAGGTCAGTTTATCCAGTAAGTGCTAAGTTGGGGTCAAGTTGAGACAGGTTTTAAATGCCAAAATGAGAATTTTATATTTTAGCTTGGAGGTAATAAGAAACTACTAGAGTTATTGGGTTGGAGAGTGAATACCATAGTCATACCTACCCTTAATGAAATTTACTTTGGAAGCTGTGTGAAGAATGAACTGGACAGGGAAAAGAAAGTCAGAGAGACCAAATAAAAGGTAACTGCAATGGTCTAGTCACAAACTATAAGGTCTTTGAACTAGGCTATGTGAGTGAGTCAGCCAACCAGCATTTATCATGAGCCTACTATGCCAATAACTGTTGTTTGTCCTTCTTTCTCAAAGAGGACCATGACATCAGGAAGATGATGCCATGACTTGCAAGCAAACTGGATTTAAGTGAGGGAGGGCTGTGCAAAGTCACCAGCCTCATTCTCTCTTCCAGGGCCATGTGGGTCCAGTGATAAGATATAGATCAGGACAACTGGAGATTGTAGGGGACTTTCAGGGGTCCCCCAGCCCCACTAATGGAATGTCCCCTCTCCTTGTATAACTTCTATAAGGTCACAAGGCAAATAGATATTCAGGAGGAATAGAGTCTGGTTTATTGATGCCTCCAGGACATGGTCCTATGAATAACTAAGGAAGATTTAGGGCAGTTTACCTGCAAGTCTTGTTTAAGCCTCCTAGTTTGTTTGTGCCTAGGATGAAGTCTTAAATGAATAACTAGCCTTAGGCTGGGGTAGGAGTGTTCAAGGCCAAAGGAGGGTTCTTGTATTTTGATTACATAAGTTCTTCTGCTAGGGGCATATAAACCCTGTAAGCTCCTTGTACCTTTGACTCTGTATGAAAAGGCTCTGGAATAAACAGACTATGGAATACATCCCCGTCTCTTTACTGGTTGCTAACCCACCCAACTGTGCTGGTTGCAGTAGGAGATGACCCAGATGCAGTATTGGACCTTGGCCTTAATTTTTAAGTTGAGGTCTGTCCCAGGTCTCAGTTTGACTGAGGCAATGCCCATTCAGTGATTACGGCAAGGTAAGAAATGAGGCTGCCAAGAGCTAAGTCTAGAGACACAAAGAAAGGCAAAACATAGTTGGCAGAGACAATATGCAAAAAAGAAAAATAATTATAAACAATATAAATACATGATAAATTGGGGGTAAGCTCTGAGGGAAAGCAGAAGTTGGAAGATGGGACCGTCTTGTTTGAGGAACAGTAAGACAGTTTTCATTGGATCAAAGAGTAATCAGAGAAAACAAGATGGAAAGGCAAGAAGGGGCAAGGTTATAAAGGTTTTCTATAATCTAACAGAGGATTTTACATTTGATCATGGAGGGAATAGGGAGTCACTAGAGTTTACTGAATAAGGAGAACTGATATGGTCAGACCTTGAAGATCATTTTGACCAGCAAGAAGGCTATTGCAATAGTCCAGGCCTAAGGTGATAAGGGTTTGCACCGGAGTGGTTGCTTTGTTAAAGAAGACAAAAGGGACTGTAGAAAGGATGTTAGGAAGGTAGAAGTGATAAGACAACCACTGGTTGGATGTGGAGGTGAAGGAGAGTAAGGAGTTGAAAATGATACATTTCCCAAGTGGAAAGGAAAAAGGAAAAAAAAGAAAAGAAGTAAATTGGGTTGCCAGATCCAAAGTAACAAAGCTATTTGTGGGGGGAAAAAATCTATGTCCTAAAGAAGACTTTTGATTAAATATAACTTTCAGCCAAAACAAAGTCAATCAAGACTGTGTGCAGTCTGTAATTTCAAAGGGAAAATTCATCATCAAAGAAACTGCTTCAGTTTTGGTACTCACACCTCTTCAGTAAATTCAGTTGCTTCTGCCCCTCTGATTGGAGGGCTGGAGGGCAGGACAAAGAACTCCTCCATAACTTCCCTGTATAGAGGGCTCAAAATCCCAGTCATCTCTTCATTTACTACCAATTTCTTTGTTTGCTTTTGACACCATCATCATCATCATTTCTCACCTTCCCAGCCCCTCCTCTGCAGCTTCTTTTTGTGTACTATCTTCCTCCATAGATTGTAAGCTTGTTGAGGTCAGGGACTATCTTTTTCTTATTTGTATGCCCAGTGCTCAGCACAGTTTCAGAGACAAAAGGGCTTTTGATAAATTTTTATCAAATTGTAAATGTCTGTCATATCATAAAAAATATGAAGATTACACAAAACCTTGAACCCAAAACTAGGTCCACATAAGGGAAAATTCCACTAACTCTATACATGCATATTTATACCAAACAATAATATGAAATAAAGATAATTACTGGTTAAACATTAAATACCTGCTCATAAGGAAAGAGTAAATGAGTAAGAGAAAAGAAATCCGCTAATTATTTTATACAATAAGCAAAGGGGGATCTTTAATAAAGCATTCATTTAGGAAAATGTCTGAAGAGAACATACACTCAAAAAGCAATCATTTAGCTAGGTTAGGTAGCAAACATCAATCACAGTGAGTCAAGTATCATATCTCTACACTAAAAATAACACCTTCTTCTGATGCCCATATTTTGACAGTAATTATACTGAGAAATACCACAGTCATTGAGACTGTAATGAAATTTAACCACAGGATGTCCATCTCCTTGGTATTTATAGTAGGACTATAATTTCTGAAATGTATAGATATTACAGAGTTCAGTTATGTATGATATGCTACAAAGGGGTCTATATATTATACATTTCTATGTTTTAACTGTATGTATAATCTGTGTATTTCCTTTTTATGTAATATAAACACCTTAAAAGGAAAAAAGATCTCTTCACTCAACAATTCATCTCCGCTAAAAATGCATTTTGAAAAAAATCATATAGCAAGCATACCTGAATGTGCATAGCCCATTTTAATTTCCTGCAGTTATCTGTGGTCATACTGACATCTGGTGGAATCAGAAATGAAATTCTATTACAATAACATTGTACTGGTGAGCTTTTGACAAAGTGAAATGTTTTCCATTGTTTTGCTAATTAACTCTATGATAATTTTGTGCTTTTTTTTTTGTTTTTCTTTTTGGTAAGGCCATGTTTGCATGTACAGATAGCTAGTTAGCTATCTAAAGTATTTATTAAGGGCTTCCTAAGTGTCAGGCCCTGTACTAAGTACTGGGAATACAAATTCAAACAAAAGAAAGGCCTTGTCCTCAAGGAACTTACATACTAAAGGAGGAAGACAACACATAAAAGAGAATTGGGAAATGAGGGCAGGAGGAGAGAAGTAACTCAGTGTTAAGAAAGCCACTGAGAGAGGGAGAGGAGTCTGAGGAGTCATGGGTTGAGTTGGGTTTTGAAGAGAACATAACTCACATGGGTACTTCCTCAAATTGAGCTTCTGAAGAAGAACTCAGCAATCAGAAATAGCAAAATTCTCAAAGTATTCTTCTTATCACAACATTTGGTTGAACTGGTGGGTCAATTATTTTATATGGCAGTATGTTTTGCACGGATCCAGAAGCATCTATCATGTCATTCATGCCATTGTGGAAATAAGCCTAAACTGATCAAATCACAGTTTTTAATCAGGCTGCTTCTATAATGGCTTTTCCATGAAGGATAAAAGTAACCTCACTTAAAATATTTTTACGATGAATGAGAATGGAAAATTGTAATAGTAATCTGTTTAGCAGGATACTTAGCACTTAGTACTAAGTGCTAAGTGTGGAAGGGGCAAACCCTGTCCCACTGTTGAGAAGGCATGAACTCCCCTGTTGATGTGGAAGAAGGGGATTGGCTGAGGTGTGTATA
>JAQQSU010013913.1:0-11546 GCA_028627135.1 Pseudochirops cupreus | reverse complement strand
ATATTTTAAAAATTATTCAGAGGAGGATTTGGGATAGATCAAGCAGGTCCTTTCCTTTATTCATCCATCTAGGTTTCATCCAAATCAACAAAAATTTGTGAACTATTCTGTGCCAGACACTGTATTATACATAGGAAGAATTATGTCACTAAGCCCAGTCAACCTCCAAGAGGAGTCTTTGCTTCCTGACTCTGTAGAGGTTCAATGAGATGCATCTGCTTCATTCTAAAAAAGACAAAGCCTACACAAGTTGGGTGATTAACTGCCTGACCTGGTCTGAGTATCTCACTTCTCACTTTCTTTGGAGTATTCTTATCATTATATCCTATTCCATATTACTTACCGGGCTCTGACTTTGACTCTAGATTACATGCTTACCAATCTCCCAATTTCCAATTGTGGCCTTTGTCTTCTTTTCTTCACACTTTTAGACCTTTAAATGAGTTATGAGCATCTGACGGCCTGAACCCATTTAAGATTTCTTATGTGATTCAGACTATCCCGAAGTGACTTGGAAATCTGCTTACCACTTATATAATTTTTTTCTTTTATGGGAAAAACAATTCCATTTTTTCAGACAGCACAGATGAACTTGCAGAAAACCCTATGGTTGAAAAATTGGAATGAATGGCATTGGCATCTTTAAAAGAGACTAATGTCCTTTATTGGAAAAAGCATAGACTACTTGATTTCTTATCTTCATAACCTTTGCCCCTACCATACTTCTTTGTACATTATAGGTGCTTAATATAGCCTTATTCAGTAAAAGATGTAAAAATTCATAGGATCACATAAGAGGATCAACAATCTCAGGGGTCAATTAATTTAATATTCTGATTTTAAAGATATCAATGCTGGAGACCAGAGAAGGGAAGCCATGTGCCCATATTACACAAATGGTAAGTAGCAGAACAGAATTTAAACCCAGATTACTTGATACTACATCCAAGTTTTTTTGTTTATTTTTTGTCTGTTTGTTTTTTCATGGCACCATGAAAATGAGTATGATTTGGGAGATATAAAACTAATAGCAAGTAGGTAAGGGAGGTAGTTGAAGAAATGGTGCCTATTGTTTATACTCAAATTATTTAAAAGATTCCTTGTAGGTAGGTAGATGGCATAGTGAATAGATTGTTGGACTTAAAGTCAGGAAGACCTGAATTCAAATTTTGTTTGAGATACTTATTAGCTTTGTGACTCTGGACAAGTCACTTAACCCCTCTGGGTCTCTCTTTCCTTATATGTTACCATACTTATATGACCTATTTCCTGAGATAATATTTGTAAGGCACCTTGTAAAGCTTAAAGTTTAATTACTAGAGTGGTTTGCCATTTCCTTTTCCAGCTCATTTTACAGATGAACAACTGAAGCAGATATGGTAAAGTGACTTACCCAGAGTCACACAAACAGCAAGTATATAAAGTCAGAATTGAGCTCAGGAAGATGAGTCTTGCTGACTTCAGGCCTGGCCCTATATCTACTCTACCATCCAGTTGCCCAACATCTAAGCAACCTAATCTACTATGAATTTCAGTAAGACACTAAGAGAATTTAAGTGCTGGTAGCTCTGAGGTGGCCTGCCTTTCACATAGTTTCATCTACAGCATAAAATATGATCTGGAGAACCTATCTTTTCTTTTCTTTTCTTTTTTTTTGCTTTTTGGATGGGGGAAGGCAGGGCAATTGGGGTTAAGTGACTTGCCCAAGGTCACATGGCTAGTAAGTGGTAAATCTCTGAGGTTATATTTGAACTCAGATCCTCCTGACTTCAGGGCCAGTGCTCTATTCACTGTGCCATGTAGCCACCCTGACTGGGCCACCTAGCTGCCCCTGGAGGACATATTTTAAAATCATAGTTTTACCACCTGTGTAATTTATTTAAGTAACTTCTCCTCTAAGATATGTATTAAAAATGCTTTTTAAATGACATCTTAATCAGATTGGAGGGATTGTATGAAGTGACAACTAAGGATACTTCCAGCTCAAAATCTATGATTTTGTATGAATACTTGGAATTGACCTCCAAAGACTTTGTATTGGGATTATGCAAAAGCCTGACCTTTATCACATAGTTATTTGTTTCTATTGTTTTAGAGCTATGCTGTGATTTCCTTTCAGGGCAATAAGGAGGCTAGACCTTGGAACAGTTTTTTTTAAAGTTAAATATTTCATAAAGCATATTTGTATAACAAGAGTGATTTCCAAAATCATGCCTACTTCCCATGTTAATTTCCAACTCCATATGTTTAATCAGTTCAACTCTATCATGGCTAATGAAATCCCTTCTGTCATTCTTACAGGTTCATCATCCTTCCTTCCCCCAAGGTAGTTAGAGATATGTGTAAGAATACAGTGCTATAGCCTTTAGTCACAGTCCTTTTTTTATTTCAGATAGTTACCATTTTGGTTGCTTGTAAGAGCCTCAAGAGATAGAGAATTCATTTTCACACAGGTCCCAGAGGGCCTCGGTCAGACAACCTCGTTTTAGCAGGTTACTGAAGTACAACAGAAATGGCATAATATAAGGATTTTGTGCTGAAATACCAGCCTTCCTAAAGTAGTTAAAATTCAGTTTACTTTACACAATGAAGCCATAGCATGAGGGTCTATTTCTAGCAATGAGTCCATGAGAAACACATTTTCTAGGTCCTGCTCATATAAAATGTATTTAGGCATTGCAGGCTTTTTTGCAAAAAGATTACACTTACTTATAACAACTGTCAACCAGTCACGCACCAAGAGAGTTCTTACTGGAGCCCTGATGAATTCGTTATGATCTATCCCTACTTTTGTACCTGATCCCTCGTGTGGCCAACTGGATACATTAGTGAGACAGCTGGTCAGTATCCCTGGTGCTATATATGACCGTGGAAGAGAAGGAAGCTAATTGGTCTATGTGGATATCAAATTCCTGACCTCAGCCTCATTAGCATTTTACTCTAATCATCTGAGCTAGGCGGCCACAGGTATTTGCGCAATGGGTTTATATGATGCTTCTAATTTACTGAAAATGTCAAGGCTTGAAACTGTAAGTATTGTTTATAACCTTCCTAGGATGGGGAGTATACTAATGGATTGAGTTTATAGCATTGATTTTCTAAAGCCCATTTACCACAATCAGTTTAACTTCATCTACTTGGAAATGATCATGTAATAATTTTGGCCAGAATTGTGTTTACCAGAAAATGATTATACAGTAACCTGTCTCAGCCTAGCAAGACTGATTTAATTTCTCTTAAAACATTTCTATTAAAGGGACTATTTTATGTAATGAGGTACAATAATATAGTTCTAGAGTAAAATCTATGGTATGGTAGTAGAATTATGTGATGACTAGAACACTTTTCACTTTTAACACTATGGTCACTTCATCACTGTTATTATATCTGGCATGAGCTGAGTAGAAGAGCCCTCTCTCTAAGAGGAAGATGTTTTAAAAGTATGTGCCAGTACAACAAGCTTAGCCTGAACATAATGGCTAAGGGTAAGATCCAAGTGCAGTGAAATATTCTGATGTTCTAGCAAACCCTGTCCCATGCCATGTTTCTTCCATTACTTTGTGAGGTAAAGCATCATATTTTATTTGAATTTCTCCATTTTATCTGAGTTACTGCAAAATAGGATAAAGTCTAACAGAATATTAAGGCAGCAAGAATAAACAAAAGTGATTAATGAAGGGAAAAATAGGTGAAAAGAAATTTTAGTAAAAAGAATCATGTGTTTACCCTTGCAACTGATAGAATGGATATAGTCCATCAATTTGCTTTTTCTGGAGAGTAGAGTCACACTTGATTGGCATGTGGGACAGATGGTGTTTAATAGATGTGATAGATAAAATAATGTATAAAGTGTCGGGTGTTTTCCAAAAAAAGGCACAATGTGGTGGAACAAATGGCTGAATAAAAGAAACTCCTTGTCTCAGCCCCTGAAGTGTCCTCAGGAACCATCTTGGCCAATCCTAACCTCACCCAGAATTTCCTTGGCCTTATGCCTGGTGGGAGATTTTTCAAACATTGCTCACAAACCTCTAGAAAGGGAAACCCTTTCCTGGCTGAGGTCACCTATTCTACTTTGGAATAATTCTAATTCTTAAGAAGTTTTCCTCTAAGACTAAATACACTGCCTCCCATTTCTATCCATTGGTCTAAGTTCTGTCCTATGTTTCCCAGCAGAAAGTCTAAAACCTCTTCTAAATGAGATACATTAAAATATTTGATTACTGTAATCATACCATTACTCTGCAGCTCCCATATATGCTTCCTAGTCTTCTATTTAGGTCAAAGAAGACTATTTTAATATTCCCAGTTCCTTCTAGTAATCCTCATATGACATACTCGTGAAACCCTTCATTTTCCTAGATGCAATTCTCTTGACACATCCAGCTTATTGACATCCATCTTAATGTGAGACTCCAAGAAAAGAACACAAAACTTAAAGTTTTATTTGGCCGACACAGCATGTATGGAGTCTATTATCTATTGAAACTTGACAACACAGAGGTTTTGCTTAACTGTCATGTGATCCAATGACAGTAAGTGATCAATAACCAGCCAAAAAATTGTGAAGCTAAGAAAAGTGACCTTTAGTGATTTATAGTTGACAAACACTTTCACCTACAATCTTATCTGTTCTGTACAAAAGCTTGGTGAGGTATCTGGGGCTGGTAGCATAAACTCCAGTTAGCAAATGAAAAAATCAAGGCAGAAACTAAGTGACTTGGGCAATGTCGCCAGGTTGTTAAATAGTAGGGCTCTGGATAGGGACTTTTTTTTTCTGACCCTCAGTCCAACATCACGTCAAGTGGTACTTTTTTAAAATATGATACACCAAATTCACTTTCTTTTTATCTGTGCATATTATGTAGAATTTTTTTAAAGATGTAGTTTCAGTTTTTTAATGTTAAGGAATAAGAATCATAGGAATGGATTGAAGGGTCTTAATAGGAAAAAAAAGTGTTAAGTAACGAGAAATCAGTTTTTCTGAAGTATCACCTAACGAGGTTCATAGTCAATGGATGAATAAATTATGCATTATTTCCCTCTCCAAGAGAAAAATAAAAGAACAGGTTTTGAAATATTAGACATTTCACAGCAGTAGACATTTGTGTTTAACGTCCACTATAATAACTTCTCTAATTTCTCCAAAGTTTTACACTCTGAAATGTGGGTTGCTGATTATTTCCAAATATGAAGCATTTTTATCTCCTGGAACATTTCTCTAAATGTGTTGCTAAATTTTAGACATCCTCGTGACTCAGGAGAAGTAAAAGACAAAATGGTAATGTGACTTGCATTGTAAGAATCTGCTTAAACAACATTTTCATAGACTATTTTAGACTCTTTTAGGTATATTCATTTCTCATTGTTTAACCCTAGATCAGCCATACTGTTCTATTTCTCTCCAGTCTTTAAAGATATAAATTATTGCATGGTCACACCATGGTTGATCACTGCTTATGCTAACTAACCTTGCCACTGATTCGTAGATGGCCTCAATTGGTGCATTTGTCAACTCACCCTTTCTAAAAAGATAAATCTAATATGTCAATAACAGTGTTCGTTTCATATCTCTGTCATCTATCAATTTCAAATTTGAATCTACAGGTTATTGGAAAGCAAGGGAGTGATCTTTGGAATTGAAGTTAAGTTCTAAATTAGTTTGTGGTGACAATTCATTTGAATGCTTAATATGCAGAAGCTAGCCAGGGAAAGGTGAGTGATGCAAAGATCAAAGCAATCAAAGTAATGTCCTTGGAAGAAAGGTCAAAAAGAATGGGGGCCCTTTAATCTTGGAAAAGAGAAGATGGAAAGGAGACTTATTGGGTTTTCAGAAGCCATATTATTGAGGACAACAAACCCTCTCCCACTGCCTACAGAATACTCAATCCAGAGGAAACGGGTTTAATGGAAAGCAGAAGAGATTTCTAGTGGATAGATGCCTCCACTTCATGTCTGTCAAGCTGATAAAACACTGTCAAGGATGATGAAATTAGGCTGTGGAGCTTCTGTCCCTAGAGTTCTTTAAGGAGAGAAGAGACATCCATCTGCCCTGCATGATCTCCATGTTTATATGAGCCTGAGGGTGAATTAAAGTCATACTGCAGGACAAGATGCTTTCTCATTTCTCACTCTACAACTCTATCCTCTTTGACAGAAAATGTAAAAGTCTTAGTACACACCAAAATGTCATTCTTAGTCTTCTTCTCCTCTTTTTGGGTCAGTTTTAAATATTACAATAACCAGAGTTTACTATTTTATACAAACTGGGTTACTCTTTGATACAATATTGTGTGACTGTATTTGGTCAAAAGAATACATTTTAAAACTCTCTGCTAGTAAATGGGGGAAAGTCCTAATCAATGATATTTAATTACTTAAGGAAAATTAATAATAGAGAATATGATATCTTAACACAAACTCACATTGCTGTTTAAAAGCTACCCTCAGGTAAAGTATCATGGGATTGTCTGGAGATGTTTCTGTGTTATCTTACAAGGACCAAAAAGACCTCATTTAGTAGAGTTAGGGGATGGATCCACATTTTAATGTACTCTAATGCATGATAATTAGTTGATATTATGTATGATAAAGTAGCTTAAGGAGATGCCAATGTCACGCTGATAGCTTCAGTGGTACACTATTGTAATCTAAAAGAAAAATATGAACTCCTTTGTCACTTAAATTATTTCACATTAGATTTCACATTAGGTTGATTTCACATCATTTCCAATTATATATACTAATTTCTAGCCAAATAGGCTACTTCTAGTTTACTGTACCTCACTTTTAATCTCCCATCACTGCACCATAAATAAGGTGTCACCAATGCTTTGAATGATGTCCCACCTCAATCTCAAAATCTTGGAATGCTTTGCTCCATTTGGGGCTTAGTTTAAGTGCCACTTCCTATGATAGACCTTTTCTGCTCTTCCTACCACCTGAAATTATTCTGTATTGTATTATACATTTTGCATTTATCTGTGCATTTGTTATTCCCTCACCCCAAGTTAAAAGCAAGCTCCTAGAGGGAAAGAAGCTATTTCTATTTTGCCTGATTTCTAGTGACTAGCACAGTCTTCAATGCACAGTAGGTACTTAATAAATGTTTTATGAATTGAATTGATACTTCCTATGAGTTACACCCCCAATCTAGGAAACCACGAGTGATGAATGACACAATTCTGCTATCATGTTCACCCCAAGTTGCTCATCTTCCTAACCTATTTCTTATAGGGTTTCCATGGTGATTCTCAGACTATATCTTCACTTACCAGATGTCTCATTATTCAAAGGCTCATCTTTCTTAAGAGTTTAATGTTTGAAAAGTGAAGCTCAAGTCAAAGGCTTTCTTACATATCACAGTAGGTGCAAAAAATGAATGGAGGAAAATTCATATAATGTCAAAGGGATGTGAAATGGGGTAGGAGGGAATACCGTATATGGGGAGCAAGCAGTGTCCAATTTGTAGTCTGTGATTTCCCTGTGTTTGAATTATTCAAATACACATTATGCATCAGGCAGCATCAATGTGGTATAATAAGGAAAGTCAATTTAATTTTCCTCAAAACATGGCTCATCTACATTTGTTCAGCCTTCTCTTCTCAGTGAATTAATGTAATAACATTCCACATAAGCAAGCTGCTTATGGCATCAATCAAGGGCTTTATAGTGTTTTGTTTGTGCAAAAGAGGGGTTAATGTAGTTTTTTTTTCTTTTAAGTCACTGAAGAAATTACTGAAAGTGATTGGAAAAAGTTCTGCAGAGCAATTGCTGCCAGTCCAATCTCAGGTATTATTGCCAGGTTGATTTTCTAAAGTCACAACTCTGCTCACATAATTACTCTGATCAAAAACCTTCATTTGCTCCCTATTGCCTACTGATTAAAGTATGGACTTTCATTTAAAAACTGTCAAAAATTCTATACAAATTTACTTTTAAATTCAACTCTGTTATTAAGCTTCTGATCCCTGGATGGTGTTACTTTCCAGGACCATATCAAACTCCTCAGTCTTAGGCAATCAACCCAGTTGTGCTAATCACCATTTCTTTGATTTGTTCTTTGTCATTGCCCTTTTGTGCAGTTCATCACTTTAACTGCAATGAACATTTTCATACTCAACTAATGACATCATAATCTCTCTTTAGGATCTGCCACAGATATCTCTTCTTTCTTTTTTTCCCTATCGTACAATCACCTCCAAGATGAGGGAATAGTGATGATAGACATAGAGTGGGAAAGAACATCAGAAATTGTCCAGCCTCCCCCTGCCAATCTTATTTCAAAAGGTGAATCTGAGGCTCAGGAAAGTTGTGACTTATCCTAAATACCACAAGTAGAAAGTAAGCCCTAAAGGCAGGATTCATAACCAGGTCCTCTAACTTCCAAACCTATTCCCTTTTTACAGTAACAAACTGCCTTCAAAAGAGGAAAAAGGAAAAAAAAATGATCCATCAAGAAAACAAGCAAGTTATTAATCTCATACTGTGTGCCAGGCACTATTTCAGGTACTGGCAATACAAAGAAAAAAATAAAGTGGCCCCTGCCCTCTGAGAGCTTACATTCCAACTGGGAGTGAGGAAAAAGAAACAAACATGTAGTTATAAGTGTAGCAAAGACTCCAAGCTTGACTTACCAATTCTCATTCACACTATCATGTTGCTTCCTCAAGGGTGGCTAGATTCTTCCACCTGATGGAGATGCTGCTATCAGTCATTTGTTATGAAGACTTCCTAAGATGTTCATTGGAAGCTGACATATCTTTACACCAATGATTCCCTTTCAGAGGGTTGTCTAAATCTGTTTCTATCACTTGGTTGATGTACAGATGCCTGAATTCTGAATTTTTTTTGCTATTTTATTCCAGCCCCAGAGGACATTGTCCTATATCATTTTATTTTATCCAATAACGTTCTACTTCTTGTGCAAATTTCCTAGGTCAAGTTTAATGTCTTTGATGAATCAGTGCAATGATCAAACTTTGTTTATAAAGATGTTTGAGTGTGTACCATATTTTTAACTAAATGATTCCCTTTTATGGGCATGGATGACACTGTTTTCACTGCTGAGATGGCCTCTACTTTGCAATCTATTTTGTGAACCGGGTTGTTGTTTTTTTCAAGCTTGACTCACAAGGCATGACTGACCCTCCTTAACCAATGTCAATATACTTACTGTTTAGAAAAAAAGAAGTCACTCCATTACTTTCAACTGATTAAGGACTTTCCTGAACTTATTTTAATGCCTTTGAATGACTGATTAATTAAATAGAATTGTTACCACTTGATAGTATATCTGGGTTCAGAGCATTATGTAACTTAAGTGGAATGTGGGTGATCAATTAATTCAAACTGTCCTAACCTGTACATCAGTATGTACAGAATCAAAACAAAAGTAATACAGGATAACCTCAGAGAAGATTTCAAATTGATCCCTCTCACATCCCCAAAATTACTTGAAGTTAAGTAGCATTTTATGCCACTCTTATTAACATATTATTTTGCATTGTAATAGTTAAGTATGTATATATATGTATGTATGTATGTATGTATACTAAGTCTCCTATTACATGCTATACATATTTTGTCTCAGTATATCACTATATTGATCAATAATCCTGTATTTGGAGAAGCTAAGCCCAGTTGGCAGAAAAGAGATGCACTTGGCCAAGGTCTCCTAAATTTCCCTTCAAACAACTCTGAATTAATACCTAAAATAAAATTCTGGAATAGTAGAACCCACAAAAAGTAAGGTGAAACATTTTTTCCAGTTGAAGGCAATTTTAGAGATCATCAGGAAAAGTCAGAATCACTTCCACTCCATTTTGAAATCTCAACCAAACACCCTGGTGTCCTGTAAGTTGAAGGTCAATTAAGAGGCCAGAAAAAATGACCAAGCAGTAAAAAAGAATCTAACCATAGGAAATCATTACATTGACAGGGAAGATCAAGACACAAGTTGGAAGACACAAAATCAAAACATCTACATGCAAAAAAAATGTGTTTTTTTCAAAGGTCCAAAAAGGAACTCACAGAGGAGCACAAAAAAGAGTATTAAAATAAAATTAAAAAGAAAGCAATAAATGAAATAAAAAAAAAGGAAAAAATGAAATAAAAAAGAGAAAAATTAATGAGGGTGACACAAGAAAATTTTAAAAAAGTAATCAAATTGGTAAAGGAGGCATAAAAATACTGAAGAAAATAATACCTTAAAAACAAAATAATATGTTTGATGTGAAGGTTTTTGTAGAATCTATATCAGACTGCATGCCATCTTGGGATGGGGGTTAAGGGGCAGCAGAGGGGAAAAGAGAAAATTTGGAGCTCAAAAACTTG
The DNA here is from genome assembly GCA_028627135.1 of Pseudochirops cupreus. Taxonomy (NCBI): domain Eukaryota; kingdom Metazoa; phylum Chordata; class Mammalia; order Diprotodontia; family Pseudocheiridae; genus Pseudochirops; species Pseudochirops cupreus. The sequence continues at coordinate 1,214 of JAQQSU010013913.1, read as the reverse complement.
TGCAACTGAATGTTGTAAACTAAAAATAAACACATATAAAAGAAAAAAAATAGAAAAGTCCAAATTATAAAAAATTTATGTACCAAAAGCCAATGAAAAGAAAAACTTAAAGAGAAGAAATGGTCAAATGTAAAAGGGGATACAAATATGCATAAAGAAAATAACTTTTTAAAAAAAGTAGAACTGAGAAAATGTCAGGACCATGGGCAGAGTCAAGATGGCAGCATAGAAACAGGAGAATTTTGTGAGCTGCCCTAATAATCATCTCAAATACCTAAGAAATACGACTCTAAACAAATTTTAGAGCTCCAGAATCCACAAAAATGACAGAATAACATATCTTCTGCTGAAGGCAGCTTGGCAGGTGGTCATCGCAGCATGCTGGAAGCAGAGCCCAGCCCCATGTGGTTTCAGCTCCAAGCCATCCAGGAGAAGCCCTGGCTGGAGCTTTCAGGAGAGCAGATCATCAGCAGCTGTGATGATTTCCAGAATTACCAACCCATAAGAGCCAAGGAAAAAGGGAAAAGGTGAGTGGAACTTGGCTAAATTGCGGGGAGAGGGTCTGGCCATCTGCCTCCAGAGTTAGAAGCAATATGAAGCAGCAGCCCTGCAGTTGCCTCCACATGGCTGCTTCAGAAGGTCCCAGGCTGCATATTGCAGGGGGGGCAAGCAATCATTCAGAGGCTAAGTGCTCTTGCCTTGAGCTGCCTGTATCAGGATCGTGGTCTTGGGTGGTAGTCCTGAGGTGAGTTTTCAGTGAGTCAAAACTGGTGGGGGCTGCAGAAACAGCAGCCTCCAAATAGCTCCAGCAGCTGCAAAAACCCCAGCAATTTAGCTCTCCCTTCTGAAAGCAGAAGCCCAAAAAGCCAAGTAATTGACTGGCAACATGAGCAGGCAAAGGAAGCAAAGCAAGCACACAAATCCAACTTTAGATTCCTTTTTGGGGGACAAAAAGGACCAAAGCATGGAACAGGAGGAAGACAGTGCAGTCAGAACTCCCACACCAAAAGCTTCCAAGAAAAATGTGAACTGAATACAGGCCTTAGAGGAGCTTAAAAAAGGATTTTGAAAACCAATAAGAGAAGTGGAAGAAAAATTGGGAAGAGAAATGAAAATGATGCAAGAAAATCATGATAAGAGAGTCAACAACCTGACTGAAGAAAATAACACCTTAAAAAATAGAGTAACTCAAATGGCAAAGGAGGTGCAAAAAG
>JAQQSU010013912.1:0-11546 GCA_028627135.1 Pseudochirops cupreus | reverse complement strand
TTCCATGCTTTGGTCCTTTTTGTCCCCAAAAAAGGAATCTAAAGTTGGATTGCTGGGCTTGCTTTGCTTCCTTTGCCTGCTGATGTTGCCAGTCAGTTATGTGGCTTTTGGGCTCAGTGGTAAAACTCTACTTTCACAGGGGAGAGCTCTGTTCCACATCACTGGGGTTTTTGCAGCTGCCAGACCTATTAGGAGGCCACCGTTTTTTTACAGCCCCTACCAGCTTTGGCTCACTGAAAATGAACCTCAGGACTACCACCCAAGACCGTGATCCAATCCAGGCAGCTCTAGGCAGGAGCACTTAGGCTCTGAATGATTTCTTGACCCCCCCCTGCAATCTGCAGGTCGAGAGCTTCTGAAGCAGCCACATGGAGGCGGCTGCAGGGCCCCTGCTTCAGACTGCTGCTAGCTCTGGAGGCAGTTCAGCTGGACCCTGTTCCCCAAATTTAGCCAAGTTCCACTGACTTTTTCCCTTTGTCCTTAGCTCTTGTGGATTGGTGATTCTGGAAATCACCATAGCTGTTGATGATCCGCTCTCCTAAACGCTACAGCAGGGGCTTCTCCTGGATGCTCTGGGGCTGAAACCACATGGGGCTGGGCTCTGCTTCCAGAGTGCTGCGATGACCACCTGCCAGGCTGCTTTCCGGGGGAGCTTTGTTACTCCATCATTTTTGTGGAGTCTGGAGCTCTAAAATTTGTTTAGAGTCATATTTTATAGGTATTTGAAGTGGTATTTGGGGGAGCCCATGGAACTCTAGTGTTTCTATGCTGCCATCTTGACTCCACCCCTATTTATGTTTTTTCATTGGTGTGAGTTAGCTATGGCAAAAAGCTACTAGCCACAGAATCAGGAAGACTCAGGTTCGAGTTATACTCCCATTGTACCGGTTGCCTCAGCCTGGGTAAGGCTCTTAACCTTTCAGTTCCCCAGGTAAATTATGGGACATTGAGCTTGACTTTGACTTGATCATTCCTGATTCTCCAAGTAGGGAGTGTTTTTTTTAATATACTTAATGTATTTACCTGTGAACATATTATATTTCCTTAGTATAATGCAGGCTCCTAGAGGTGTACGCCTTTTGTGTTTATATCCAGGTACGTGCTGGGAAATATTTAATAACTGGATCTCTGGAAAATGGATGCACAACACACTTTTAAGTTCAATCTACGTTATTAACATTTTCTCAGTCACTTTCTGAAGTCTAGGCAATCAATAAACAATAAACCTGGCCCTGATCTACAGCATTTGCTGATTTTTAGGGTGGAAATGCTCACATTGAAAAATTTAACAATTGACTCTCTCAAGCTGGTTCAGACTAGCTCTGGAACAGTCCTGCATGATTCCTAGAATATAGCACAGTACCTGCCTGTCACTCAGTAGACACTTAACAGATGCTTGTTGGTAGGTTGACAGAAGACACTAAGAATTGAAGATGCAAAAACAAACATGAAAAATGGTCCCTCCCCTCAAAGAACTTACATTCTTTTCAGAAAATGATTCTGGTTTCCTTATTTCTATGGATATGATAAAACTTATTTTAGGGGGATTTTGGAAGTTTCCATATTAATTTTTTCCCATTTTCCACTAACATCTGAAAGTGAGTCTAGCAACCTGGTTTTGAATCCATCAATTATTCTTTGTTATTATGATCTTCATTATTAGGGAATTGAAGTTTCAGAATAATCAATGAATGAAAAGAGAGACTGGGACTTGAGATCATATACACCTATTGTCAGACTGGTACCTATTCTGTAATTTTTAATCCCAGAGAATGTATTTCTTGATTGGCTTGGAACCTGAAATAAGAATTAATAAGGTAATGAATGAAGCAGCATGCAGAGAGTTGGGATTTTCTATTGTCTTCAACTAGCATAGTGTACCATGTAGTCCTCCAGATTATCCATGGAACTAATCATTGATAAAACCCTGCTTCATGTGGGGACTTACGATATTTTCTCTCTCATTATAAACCCATGGAAACTCACAGAAATAAAAATATTTAAAAATGCCTGACAGTGCTACTGGTGGATAAAAACATTAATTTGACTATTATACTACATATGACTTTTGTTATGAGTTAATGGATATACAAATTGCTATCCACTTAGACCTCTAGAAAGGCAATGAATGGGCCAGGGTAAGTGCCCCTTGTTCTAGAGTCTTTAGAGACATAATAAAGAAGACCCTCTATCTAAACTTCCAGGACAGGTTTTGCAGGTTCTCAGTTCTGTTCAGAATACTTTTAAAAATGTATTCTCATTTGTTCATTTTTACAATGAATATTAATTAAGGGCATGCATTGTACTTGGCTTTGGGAGTAAAGAAAAGTTCATGAAAGAAAGACCCTGCCCTCATGAAGCTTATAGTCTTGTCAAAATGAAATAGTCTTTCTCTTTTGTACAGCACACTAAGGTTTCCAAAGTGTTCTCCTTCCAACAACACTGGGAGAAAAGTGGTTTAAATATTTCTCTGTCCATTTTATATATAAAGAAACTGAGACTTAGAAGGGTAAAGTTTATTTATTTGGTAGATAGAAGAGCCAGAAATCAAATCCAGGTCCTTTGATACTAAAATCCATACTCTTTTCCCTGAACTATACTCCCTCTCCTCTAAAGGTAACATCATTCAGAGACAAAACAAATACTGAATTACTGTTGTCTTTTGCTTCAAATGTGACCCCTACTAAACAAGGGGTATTTCCTATTTCAGAAAAACTGAGAAGGGCCTGGAATTACTGAATGAAATGTTGCAAAAGCTCACCTCGATACTATAGAAGTTTCATAGTAGAAACAAGCCTGCGCTAAAATCTGTGAAAGGCAATATGGTATGGAGAGAGCTCTGATAGGAACTGATGCAGGCTGTAATAAATAGGATCAGAAGAGCAACAGAAACAATGACTGTAAAAATGGCAATGCAGTTCTGCTAAAAGGGACTCACCTTTCAGTAATTGAAAATCCAGACCTGATAATTAAACATGCTGTCCTCTTGGCAGGGAGATGGAAGATGATGATGGCATTGTCAGATTCGATCACTGTATCAGTTATTTTTGTTAAACTTTTTTTTTCCTGTCACGTAAAGGAGGGTTTTGTTCTTGGGGTTGGGAGGCATAGGTTTTCCAAAAGGACTGTTTTGTAAAAGCAAAAGGCAGATATGCATTTTTTTTTTCTTTTCTGAGAAAAAAAAAACAACCCCACAACTAAATGAAGAACTTGAGATTCTGGATTTGACTCTGCCACCAAATAGCAGTGTGACCTTAGAATAGTAATTTAACCTACTTGGGCCTCAATTGCTTCACCTGGAGAAGAGGATGGACCAAGATGATCTCTCCAGACTTCTTCCAGCTCTAAAATTCTGATTCTAATTTTGAACAGTGTTGCCATGGCAATGTAGTATTCACCCAAGCAATAACCATGGTAGCAAATGTGTTTATAACTGTTGGAGGAAGAAATCACACCTGTTCCTGAGTGGGCTTAAGTTACTCACTAGCCTTTCTTTGCCAAATTGAAATTGTTCAGAACCCAGGATCCTTGCAAATGAATCCACTGTTCCTATTTTGATCACCACATGTTTATTGCATGCATGCAATATGTGGAGGAGGTGGGGGTTTTAGTTGGGTTTTGAATGAGAAGAAGAAGGTGGCTTAGCGAATGTGATGTGGGAGGATTTTCTAGGAGCCTAGGATGGTGTGGGAAGAGGCATGAGGGTAGACTGTGGGAAGGAGCTGGAAGATGAAGAGTGTGGGGGCATAGAGAACATGGGAGACTTTTGATAATTGGGAGCAGATTAACAAAGGACCTTGAAGCTAAGAGTAAGAAATCTAAAACATTAAAAACAAAAGACAGGAGCAATTGGCCAGAGCCATAGGAAAAAGAAGTGGTTTAAGATGGACAAGGTTTGAGAAGTGTCTGCAACCATAAGTATTCAGGGTCCATACAAGGCAGCTGGGTGGCACAGCGAATAACATGTTGGACCTGGTGTTAGGAAGACATGAGTTTATATCTGCCATCAGACACTTAGCAGTTATATGATTGTGAGAAAATATCTTATCCATTCTCAGTTTCCTCATCACCTTACTCCCAGAATTATCAAATATTGAAGCTAAAGCTTAAATGCTTTGGCCACATAATGAAAAGACAAGACTCATTGAAAAAGATACAGATGTTGGGAAATAAAAGGAGAAAGGGATGGCAGAGGATGAGATAGATCAATAGTGTCATGGAATCAACAAATATGAGTTTGGACAGACTTTGGGAGACAGTGGAAGAACAAAGAGCCTGATGTTCTATGGTCTATCAGGCCATGAAGAGTTGGACATGACTGAACAATAACCCAGGGTTATTATGAGGATAAAATGAGATAATTTTTCCAAAGCACTTTTCAAATGTTAAAGATCTATATAGGGGCAGCGAGGTGGCACAGTGAATAGAGCACTGGAGTCAGGAGGACCTGAGTTCAAATCTGCCCTCAGACGCTTGACACTTACTAGCTGTGTGACCTTGGGCAAGTCACTTAACTCCTATTGCCTTGCCTTTCCCACTTCCCCCCCTCCAAAAAAAAGATCTATATGAATGCTGCTGCTGCTATGACCACTACCTAAGTAGTACTGGACTCAAATCCACTTCTGATACTTACTGGATACTTGATTCTAGACAAGTTACTTAACTTCTGTCTGTCCCAGTTTCTTTATCTGTAAAATGGACATAAGAATAACATTTACCTCCTGAAGTAGTTGTGAAGATAAAATGAAGTAATATTTATAAATGTTTTGCAAACATTCCTTGATAACCACTATTTATTATCTAGACAGGTTGAAATTCTTGAGGTTGATGGTGAGGAGTCATTAAAATAACTACATTGAAGTAGGAGGAAGTATAAATGAAAAAGGGAGGTAGAAGTCAATTTAAAGGATCCCGAGGATGTCTCTAGATGACTGAAAATGCATTTACCAGGTAGTATAGTTACTCAGGAGCCTTAGGCATCATTTCATTGCTGTTATGGTTTGTATTAATTACAAGAAATAAAAGTGTGACAGATTTTTTTCTTTGTTTCAGGCTCAATTTTTAAAAATTATTATTAAGATTGGGGATGTGAGCTTGTTTATTAGATTGATAAGTTAACATTCAGTATTACTTTTTGCAATATGAGCAACTATAAAAAGGGGGAAAGTCTAAAAGGGATCAGAGATTAGATTGTCATAAAAAATAATAAAAGAAGCGGGTCCTCAAATTAATTGTTTTCAACCTTGGTGCAGCAGTTCTCAACCTGCGAGTTATGTTCAATTTGTAACAACAAAAATACATCCTGCATATCAGATATTTACATTACAATTCATAACAGTAGCAAAATTATAGTTATGAAGTAGCAATGAAAATAATTTTATGATTGAGGGTCACCACAACATGAGGAATTGTATTAAAGGGTCGCGGCATTTGGAAGGTTGAGTACCACTGGTTAAAGCATCAACCTAACAAATTAACAAACACATCAAAAGACTGAATGCTGGAGATGCAGAGGTATTGATTCCGTCTTTAGAGTGGATTCCCTAAGGAGGTGTGGTTATATTTATTTAACAACCCAATACATGCAAAATGCTACAGGTGCCTTCATCTTTCCCTGGGAATTTTAGATTCAGACAGAAACAGGTTCTCTTTTTTAGGCTTTATAAATCTCAAGAATTGCTTTATAGAAGGGTCTAGTGGCAAAGAAAAATGGAAAATTGAGTCAATCATCTAGGGAGGACAATAGATTCAATAGGCTTAGAGCTGGTAAGGACCTCAGAGGTCATCTAGCCCCAAACTCCCCCAATTATACAGTTAAGGAAAAGGACGCCCCAGAAAGGTAAAATGATTTGACCCCAAGGTAACAGAGGTAGTTGTCACAGGACTAAGATTTGTACTCACATCTTCTAGCCATAAAGTAATAATGTCATCATACTACCTTCCTACTTCATGCTCAAGCTACTTTGTTCGCAATTTATTATTTTTTAACGAACCTTTGCTTTCCTTAGCATAGAGAACTTCCAATGAAGAAGTTGATCACTTAAGGTCACACTGGTATACATTCTGCAATTTTTAGTCTTAGAGAGTTGCCCCAGGGGACTAAGAGGTTGTGAGTTTTCCCAGGTTCTCATAGTCAGCATGAGTCAGAGGTAGAACTTGAACCTAGGTCTTCCTGGTAGTGACAGAAGTTCTCTATTCAACCCTGAATTTGAATAGGCAGATACTTGCACCAGAAGATTCTCAATCAGGGGGTGACAAGTGGTGACTTTGTATTAGAAAAATTATTTTGGCTATAGTGGGGGCTAGATTGGAGAAAGGCTAATTTGTTCTGTGAATCATTTGCCCCTCCTCTCTCTTGTTTAATAATGAAAACAGTGCATTTTTTTCCTAGAGAATTCATGCAAAATTTTTTCATTGGAAGAGGATGCAGAGACAATTTAGTCCAATTCACAGCACAAATGAATCTCTGCTTTAACACCCCTGACAGGTGGTGGGACAGACTCTGCTTAAAGATGCCTAAGGAGTGGGAATTCACCACCTCCCCAGGAACTCACTCCACAATTTGGACAGCTCTAATTGTTAGGACATTTCCCACCCCTTGATATCATTAAGGATGAGTTGAGAATTAAAATTTCTATATAATTCCTCTGATTCTAGGTTTTCTTTTATCATCAGTGATCTATTTTCTCAGTAGGTGCCTGCAGTTTCTAGGGATACTAGAAAAAGCCAATGCACACTTTTTGAAATTGTACAATGTATAATGATATGTTGGTATGAAAATAGTGCATAAGATAATGCTATCAGGTAAAAGGTTTTGATCTTTGTCATGTAATAAATTTCAGTAGAAAAAAAGTTAAATACAATTGCCAAAAAAACAAAAAAAGAAGAAACTGTACGGTGTGCCTGGCCGTCTCAGGTACTAGGGGGAATGCAAACAGAAACGCACGATCCTGTTCTTATTTTCAAGAAGTTTACAGTATGATTTGGAGCACAAGACTTGTATGTTTAGAAAAAAGAGAGCATTATATTACAAATCAATTACAACATTTCTTACATGTCTAATATATGCTGAGTTCTGTGTTAAGTATCCTTAAAGAGCTTACATTCTAAAGAGGAGATTATATAGGTGTATATAATACATATATATATGTATTGTTAACGAAAGACCCCCCCCAGGCTCCTAAAGAGATCTGAAATGAAACAGTCTGATACACCAATTAAAAGTATTTATTGTCTGAGAAAAGGCTTGTAGGGGAGAGAAGATTCCCCATGGAAGCAGAGAGGGAAAGAGCTCTCAGCTGCTCAAAAGGGAAGTGGGAAAAGGGGGTGAGATAATATAGTTTCGAGAAACATTTGAGCATGGAGCAAAAGGAGGGGGTGATTAAGGAAGAAGACATCTATAGATATGATAAACCATGGAGTAAGCCCTTGAGCTGTTCAAAGCTGGTCTAACCTCTGCAGGCATCTCCAAGTTCATCTAGAGTTCACTTTGCCAAGGATCACTGGTATTTCAAGCAGCTCTGAGTCTCAGAGATTCTTCTAATAGACTGATTGTTCCGTAACTCCATTGTCCTGCTCCCCTGTGAAGAAGGGAAGTCTCAACATATCTAACAAATTTTTGTGCTCATTACAGAGCCCATGTCCACAATACATACATGTACATACATATAAATTATATACATAATCTAAAAATACAAATGGAAGATACACATAGAGTAGGTGGAAGGTAACTTAAAGAAGAAGGGTCTCATTAGCAGGGAACAAGGAAAGACCTGTGAAAGATGGTGTCATTGAGCTGAATATTTTAATTTTATTTTATTCTATATTTGAAGACAAAAACAAGAATATTTGCATACAATCTATACATTTTCACTTTAGTCATGTTGTAAAGAAGAATTATAACCAATGGAATGAACCACGAGAAAGAAGAAACAAAACAAAAAAGAAAAGAGAGAGCAAATAATTTGTTTCAATCTGCATTCAGGCTCTATAATTCTCTCTCGATGCAGATAGCTTTTTCCAACATGAGTCTGTTGGAGTTGTCTTGGAACCTTGTATTGCTGAGAGGAGCCAAGTCTATCAAAGTTAGTCATAACAAATACAGTGTGTTTATCATTGTGTACAACAATCTCCTGGTTCTGCTCCCCTCATTCAGCATCAGTTCATATAAGTCCTTCCAAGTTATTCTGAGGTCCATCTGCTCATCATTTCTTATAGCATCAAAGTATTCCAATACATTCATAAACTTGTTCAGCCATTCACCAGTTGACAGGCATCCCCTTGATTTCCAATTCTTTGCTGCCACAAAAAGAGCTGCTATAAATATTTTTGTACATGTGGGTCTTTTTCTCATTTGTATGATCTCTTTGGGATACAGCCCTAGAAATGGTATTGCTAGGTCAAAGGGTATGCACATTTTTATAATCCTTTGGGCGTATTCCAAATTGATTTCCAGAATGGTTGGATCAGTTCACAACTCCACCAACAATATATTAGTTTTCCAATTTTCCCACATCTTCTCTAGCATTTATAATTTTCCTGCTTTGTCATATTAACTAATCTGACAGGTGAGATATGGTACCTGAGAGCTGTTTTGATTTGTATATCTCTAATCAATAGTGATTTACAGTATTTTTGATATGATTATAGATATCTTTAATTTCTTCCTCTGAAAACTGCCTCTTCATATCCATTGACTATTTATCAAAAATTTGACTTATTTCTCTGTATATTCTCTGAGGCTTTTATCAGAGGCACTGATTGTAAAGATTCTTTCCCAATTTTCTGCTTCCCTTCTAATCTTGGTTGCATTGACTTGGTTTGTACAAAAACTTTTCAATTTAATGTAATCAAAATGATCCATTTTGCATTTCATAATGCTCCCTATCTCTTGTTTGGTCATAAATTCTTCCGTTCTCCATAAATCTGACAGGTAAACTATTCCTTACTCTCCCAGGTTGCTTACAGTATCAACCTTTATATCTAAATTGTGAACCCATTTAGATTTTATTTTGGTATATGGTATAAGATATTGGTCTATGCCGGTTTCTGCGATACTGTTTTCCAGTTTTCCCAGCAGTTTTTGTCAAATAGTGAATTCTTATCCCAGAAGCTGGAGTCTTTGGTTTTGTCAAACAGCAGATTACTGTAGTCATTAATTACTGTGTCTTGTGTATCTAACATTTTCGCCTGATCCACTACTCTGTTTCTTAGCCAGTACCAAGTAGTTTTAATGGCTGCTGCTTTACAACACAGTTTTAAACATGGTACGGCTGGGCCACCTTCCCTAGCACTTCTTTTTGTTAATTCCCTTGATATTCTCTACCTTTTGTTCTTCCAGATGAATTTTGTTATTTTTTATTTCTAGCTCTATAAAATAATTTTTGGTAGTTGATTGGCATGTCACTGACATAGTTCCTGGGTTTGTTTTGGCAGATAAACTCCCAAATATTTTATAACGTCTACAGTAAATGTAAATGGAATTTCTGTTTCTTGCCATTGGGCTTTGTTAGAAATATAGAGGAATGCAGAGGCTTATTTTATATCCTGCAATTTTGCTGAAGTTATTTATTATTTTAAGTAATTTTTTTACTTGATTCTCTAGGATTCTCTAAGTATATCATCATATCATCTGCAAAGAGTGATAACTTAGAGACAGGTAGTGCAGTGTATAGAGCACTGGCCCTGTAGTCAAAAGGACCTGAGTTCAAATTGACCTCAGACAGTTAACACACTTACTAGCTATGTGACCTTGGGCAAGTCATTTAACCCCAGTTGCCCTGCCTTCCCCCCTCAGGAAAAAAAAAAAAGCAATAACTTTTCTTTGCCTATTCTAATTCCTTTGATTTATTTTTCTTCTATTATTGATAAAACTAACATATCTAGCACCAAATTGAATAACAGGGGTGATAGTGGACATCCTTGTTTCACCCCCAGTCTTATTAGAAATGCCCTTAGCTTATCCCCATCACATAAAATACTTACTGATGATTTTAGTTAGGTGCTACTTATCATTTTAAGGAAGACTCCATTTATTTCTATGCTTTCTAATGTTTTTAATAGGAATGGGTGTTGTAATTTATCAAAAGCTTTTTCTGCATCTATTGAAATAACCATATGGTTTCTACTAGTTTTGTTGTTGATATGATCAATTATGCTGGTAATTTTCCTAATGTTGAACCAGTCTTGCAACCTTGGAATAAATCATACCTGATTAAAGTGTATTATTTTCTTGATAAGTTGCTGTAATCTTTTTTACTTATATTTTATTTAAATTTTTTGAATCTATAGTCATTGGGGAAATTGGTCTATAATTTTCTTTCTCTGTTTTAACTCTCCCTGATTTAGATAATCAGTACCATGTTTGTATCATAAAAATAATTTGGTAGGATTCCTTCTTCACCAATTTCCCCAAATAGTCTATAAAGTATTGGAATTAGTTGTACTTTAGATTTTTGATAGAATTGGCTTGTAAATCCATCTGATCCAAAGATTTTTTCCTAGACGATTCACTGATGGCTTGTTCAATTTCTTTTTCTGAGATGGGGTTATTTAAGTATTTTACTGCCTCTCCTATTAATCTGGGAAATTTATATTTTTCCAAATATTCATCAATTTTACTAAGATTACAATTGGGCAAAATAATTCCTAATTATTGTTTTAATTTCCTCTTTATTGGAGATAAATTTATCCTTTTTATTTTTGACACTGGCAATTTGGTTTTCTTTTTTAAAATCAAATTGACTAAAAGTTTATCAATTTTATTGTTTTCTTTTTCATAAAACCAGCTCTTAGTTTTATTTATTAGTTCAATAGTTTTCTTAATTTCAATTTTATTAATCTCTCCCTTGGTTTTCAGTATTTATAATTTTATATTTCATTGGGGATTTTCAATTTGTTCTTTTTCTACCTTTTTCAGTTGCATGCCCAATTCATTGATCTCCTTTTTCTCTATTTTCTTTACATAGGCATTTAGAGATATAAGATAAGCAATTCAACCCAGGCCACATATGTGTAGCCACACAAAACACCTCCACAATGGGTATATTGTGAAAGACGGGCTATATATCCCTCCATCCTATCCCGCCCCCACCAATTGTTCTATTTTCTACTTTGACCCAGTCCCTTTTCCAAAGTGTGTTCTTCTAACTACCCTCTCCCCAATCTGCTCTCCCTTCTATCATCCCCCCTCTTATCCCCTTCCCCTTACATTCCAGTAGGGCAAGATACCCAATTTAGTGTATATGTTATTCCCTCCTTAAGCCAAATTCAATGAGAGTAAGTTTGACTCATTTCCTTTTGCCTTCCTGTTCTTCCCCTCCATTGCAACAGTTTTCCTTGCCTCTTTTATATGAGATAATTTACCCTAGTCTGTCTCTCCCTAATTCCTCTCATTACATTACCCTCACCTCTCAATTTCACCTTTTTTTTAAAATTTATTTTATTAAATTTTTTTTGAGTTACATATTTTCTCCCCGTCTTTACCCCGCCCAACACCCCAAAACAGCCATCCCAGTGTTTCCCCCCTCCCCCAGTCTATTCTCTCC
>JAQQSU010013911.1:0-11547 GCA_028627135.1 Pseudochirops cupreus | reverse complement strand
TTGGGAGATCCACCCTGCCCTACCAAAAAGTGACATAGGAGAGAATAGACTGGGAGAGGAGGGATGCACCGGGATGGCTGTTTTGGGGTAGTGGGTGGGGGAGGGACGGGGAGAAAATATGTAACTCAAAATCTTGTGGAAATGAATGATGCAAACTATAATAAAATTTAAAATAAAAAATAAACAAAATAAAAAAACTTACAAGAGGATTCACAGGGTGTTTTCTTCACATAATTACCAATAATTACTTTTCACAAGCATACTTTTGTAAATACTTGGTTTATGCAATAACCCCAGATAGCTTGGTTAAAACTACCTGTTTGTAAACCAGCTTTAAATTATCAAATTCTATAACAGAAAAACCCAATTCACATGAAACAAAATCCAGATTTTTAAAATTGCTGTAATACCATTTCTTCTACTTCAAAAATGTTTTCTTTTTCAAATTTCACTAGCTAAGCAGACTTTTAGAAACACGATACAATTTTAGAAAGATGGCAACAACATAACAATGAATTTCAAATGACATCATATGACATATAAAATAATTGATCTTATCACTCTTGTCATTCAAAAACCCCACTTCAAAGTTAGAGAGATGATAATGTTGTATCCAACATATGCCAGCTATTATATTAAACATTTTACAATCATTATACCATTTTTATCCCATAACACTATTATTTTTCCTTTTTCAAATTCAGGAAACAAGTTAAACAGAGATAAAATACATTTTTGCAACTGGAACAAGGAAGTGTAGAGTTTACCTAGAGCAGAGGCTGGCTTTCCCAATGATTTTTCTTGGAGGCAAGGCTTAGGGAATGTTCCTTACAGGCCTGATCCATCTACCTCTCCCTTTCCAACAACTGCAAAATGTACAGAGCCTGGGGCTATTTGCAGCTACTGGGCTAGGATGTTCAAAATGTACACGACCTGGGTGACATTTCCAAACCTTGCCTAGAATGGTGGGCTACAATGTGCCCAGAGTCACAGGCAGTTAGGTAGGGCTACTGCCAGTCTATGAACATTATCCCTACAATTCTCCTGCATTCTCTTCTCTTATTTGATCTGGGATGAGAAGAGTTCTTAATGATTAATTCTCAGAATCTGCTAAGACCTTTTTAGATATACCTAACTTTTCATTGTAATTTCAGGTTGGTCAGACCAGAAACCACAAGGAAAAGAGGTTCACAGATTTGTTTCCCTGACTACAGCTTTTTGAAATCTTTGACTGTCTGTAGTTCAGACTTGCAAGATAACAGACTTGTTCACAGCACACACAATACAGACACAGAGAACACATTGACAGACAAACAGTACAAATACAAAGTCTACATTTAATGACAAAAAGAAGAGGGTGAATTGGCTATTGTTATTCAAGGATTCAAGATCTGGCAGGGTAGGAGTGGATGGAGGTTATGTCCTGCAACTTTTTGCTTGGAGTGCTCCTAAGGTCGTTGGGGACGGTCTTGGTGCCCCTTGTTTTTCCAATGTTCTAGAACCCTAAGCTGTTTCCTACATTATGCCTTCCAATGTCTTGATTTCTTGCAATAGTGGCAAATCTCAGGCTTGTAGCCCTTAGCCACATCAGGAGTGGGTATGGGCTTGGAGTGGGAGCTGTCAGAAGCTGAAGCTGACCTTTCTTAGTTCAAAGCTCCCTTTCTGCTTCTAGGTCCTCCTCAGCCTGAGTTGCCAGGGTCTGGGTGAGCTGGAAGGCTGTCAGCTATAATTGGAAGGTATTTAGACCACCACTCTGGCAGGATGAGTTTGTTATTCCATGATAGGGAAGGTTGGAGGTTATTGATCAACAGGGGAGGTAGAACAGAGTTGCTCACTTCACAACCTCAAGCAGAAGGGAGGGAGGGAGGAGCTGAGGAATGGGGTGGGGATAGGGAAAAAGGAAAACCAGAGTGGGTAAAGGAAAGTGGCACAGCGCAGCTCCCCATCCCATGATCAGAGCCTTTAAGGGGAAGACAGGAGGAGGTAAGGAGTAGAGTAAGGGAAAGCAGAGGTTGGAGGCAAAAAGAATAGGCTTGGTTTATTGTTATTCAAGCACTATTGGGGTTGGTGCTAAATCCAAGATTAGCAAGCCTTAAAGGAAAGGCTGCTGTTGCCTTTTGTTCTTGCCCAGCCTACAAAAATGAAAATGTTCCCTCTCCTGGTTACAAGTTTGTCGGTCTTTAACTTAATTTGATTTTAAGATAAAATAACTTTGACCAGTCAGAAGAACCCCATCTTGGCCAACATAATTTGGCGTTATCCTTACATTAGCACTGGGACTTAGTTTAATACAGAGAGGTCCCAGGATCTAAATTTAATACAGAGAGGTCCCAAGATCTAAATTCAGAGAAGATCTAATTAACACAGAGAGGTGCCAAGACCTAAATTTAGAGGGGATCTAATTTATATGGAGAGGTCCCTGATCCTAGCGCTAGCTTAAGGGAATTTCAGACTTCAACCAAACCAGTGGGAGTCATTTTTGGAAGCTGGGGAAACTTACTTGACTTCATCAAAGTTAAGATTCCAGGAAGAATGAATCCTGAGGCTCCTGAATCGTTAATTTTGATGAAGTTGTTGCAGGATAGGTTTTGGGGGATTTCTAATGAGAAATCCTTCCTAGGTTCATGTCTGAAAAGAATTACAGGCTCAGCTGTCTCTTGGCAGATTAAAGTTTATTTTGCTAGTCAGTGGCCAGGAAAAAAGGGAATCCAGCCCAAGGCAGGTGATAGGATACAGAATTTAAAGAGGCAAAACTGTCAATCACAGATTCATTAGGCTAATGATGTGTACGTAGGTGGAGTTAGGGAGGGACCAGGGAGTGGTTAATACTTAAAGGGACATGCACCCTTGACATCAACTGCATATGTGTTTTACCCATAATACACTGGGACAAACAGCAGGAGGGAAGGGGCGAAAGGGTGTGGTTTGAGCCCTGAAATGTCATAAGGTCGATCAGCGATCAGATTTGAGGTCAAGTTAAATGAGATGCACTCATCCTGATTTCCTGATTTGCAAGTGGATGGGTTTGGTTTGCTAGGACAAAAGGAGGTAGTACCTTGAATGAAGAGTTAATGGTTTGAGAGGAAATACCTCTAGGCTGGGGCAGGAAAAGCTGGGGGAAGGGGAGAAACAGTTAAGAAATGTGGCTTTTATAGCTTAACACAAAACTGAATGAATAAAATCATAAAGTTACCCCAAAATATATTACATAGGCCATTCAGCACCTCTTCATTAGTGAGGTGCTATTCAGTATCCCATCCAACACATCCAGTCCGAGTCACAGTACCATGACCTGTTGAAATCTAAAAAGGTTTGGTTAGAGACAAGCAAATAGTGATATACAGTTATCTCATTTTATTCCCTTAAGCTAGAGACACTTGGACAAGGAGCCAGGAGTTGAATCCTGACTAATGAACAGCTGAATCAGAAGAGTTTTTATACATTTTAGAACCATCCCAATTCAGAATGACCATACCACAAACTTTATGACTTCCATTTGTTACAGAAAGAAGTTCCTTGGTTGTAAATGCAAACTGACAACAAACAGAGCAGGGTCTATTTACATTTATGGTCTCAGGATGTCTGTTTTTCTCCCAAGATAAGGGGGAATTTCACCTCTGGTCTTTGAAGTTGCCAACACAGGAAAAGGCATTTTAAAATCAACCAAAGCAATTTGTTTGATTAATTCAGACTTTGGCCAAAATATGATATTTAATGATTATCATCGCATATGATTTTCCACATCTTTTCCTTCTCTCTGTTCCCCTAGTCACCTTCTTACACCTTAACCTCGAAGGAAGAAGAGTGGGAAAGGGGGAAGAAATCATCCTTACTAATGAGAGAGTTTGTCCTAGAAAAAGGAACTAATCTCCTTGCCTCCACTTTTTCATCCTTTAAACCAGTGGTTCTCAACCTTCCTAATGCCACGACCCTTTAATACTCACATGTGGGCGTATCCGCATGTGGGTGGACCCACCTGGAGACGGATAGAGGAGTGGTGTCTTGGAAATATGTGTTTTCCCATGGTCTTAGGCAACCCCTGTGAAAGGGTCGTTTGACCCCCAAAGGGGTCGCGACCCACAGGTTGAGAGCCACTGCTTTACACCATTCTCCATGCAACTGTGAGGGATAATTTATATTGAAGTTTCCACATTCTGAAAAATCAAATCTAGAATGGCTTCAGTATTCACCAGGCCTAGGGTTAGGTCACCTGACCTTCAAGCAATCTGGGGCTTAGAGCAATGGAGACCCTCCCCCAGAGTCAACTCAGCAGAAGATATGCCAAATAAGGTTAAGACTGCTTTCATTGGACACCCACATGTTTCCAGGTTCTTTGTCTCAGAGAGATTCCCTCGCTTAGGTTGTAGGTCAGCCCCCTACCAATAAGAGTGAAGGCCAGTTGCGGGGGTTGGGTTTCTGCCTTAGAAGATTATATAACCATGGGCTGGCTAATACCTGTTGCTCTCTCCCTGCCACCATGTGGGCAACAGGGGCAGGGTCCTTTCTCATGAGAAAGAATAAAGACCTTTTCTGACCTTAGATTCAGACTCTGAACTCTTTCATCTCCCACACAACTACCAAGTTATTTTATCTAAAGCAAAGGTCTGCCAATGTTACTCCTAGCTCACAAAAAGTCTATAGCTGCTCATTGCCCTTAGGATAAAGTACCATCTCCTCTGCTATTTAAAGTTCTTAACAGTCTGACTCCAGCCAACTTTCCAGGCTGATTGCCCGTTATTGTCCCTCATTCATTCTGCAAACCACCCAAACTAGCTTACTTGCTGCCCTCTATACACTTCCATTTCCCATGTCTGGAATGATCTCCCTCCTGTCCTTGACTTCTTGGAAACCCTAACTCCCTTCAAGACTCAGCTCATGTACCAGCTCCTCCAGGAAGTCCTTCCTGATTTCTCTAGTTATTAGTACTCCACCTCTCATCACTCTGAATTTATTTTGCATATTTTCTGTGTAGTTAAATCTCAACCCCCTATAGAATGTAATCTCCCTGAGGACAAAGACTACTTGGCTTTGTATTTGTATGCCCAGGGTCTAGCACAGGGCTCAGCACATAGTAGCTTCTTACTAACTTCTTGTTAATTGATTGATTAACTGGGGCCTTTTTTAGGGAAGAATGCTTAGTTGTTAGGGGGATAGACTTTGGTCTGCCTAGGAAAGAAGGAAATAAAAGGAGGGGTTGTGACTAGGGAGTGAAACTGGAAAAGTGAAGTTTTATCCCCAAGTTCCACATCCTTTATTGGTAGTTTTTCTGTTCAGGGACTTTTCAGGCTATAACCCTTTCAGGACCAATCATTAGTCTATACTGTCACCACTTAATAGGTGAAGCTGTGTCTAGAGGGGAATAATTTGTTTTGGCAGGCATTCTGGGGGAGGGGAGCATCCTTGGGCATAGGACACATCTAGAGTGGCAATTTGAGGACGGGGGGGGGGGGGGAAAGATGATAAGAAGTACAAGTTAAGGGTAGGGGAAAATATGAGTTCAGATGGTCAGGGAAACAGAAGTCCAGAAAAAAAAAATCAGTGCTACCCTAGGAGATCCTGAGGAGGGCAGTGGTCAGAGATAGGGGAGAGAAAAATGACCAGAACTGAACGAAAGAGAAACTAGAAATGGGAAAGTTTGGTGTAGGAGTTAGTAAGTGATATGATAGGATTACAGATTGGAATCCTGATGAGAGGATCAGAGAAACAGATGTCTAAATGAAATAAATAGCTCATTTTACATTACACGTCCCAGTTGACAAGACCCTGGTGAGGTAGGTAGTACAAGTATCCACATTTTAAACATGGGGAAACTGAGACTCAGAAAGGCAAAATAATGTTCATAGGGTCACACAGCCAGGAAGTGACAGGGGGAGTAAAATATCTAAAGATAAGTGAATTGATAATTAATTCATGAAATTATGAAACCAGGTATGCCTGGTTCTTTGGATACTCACCGGGAAAGCCTACAATAGCAATTACCCTTTAATAAGGTACAGAATGTGTTGGTGCAAGCAGGCACAGAAAATATAGACAAATGTGAAAGGGAAGAATGGATATAGAGGCAGATGGCATGAAAACAGGGGATGGGGTGATAGAAGATGGCATGCAGCAATGGGGAATAGGATGGGGAGAAGAGGCAGAGATAATTACTCATGTAACTATGGATTAGAATTGAGAGCACTTGGAAGCATGAACCCGATGGAGATGGAAGAGCACTGGGGTGGGAGGCTGGGACAGGAGCCTGAGATTTCATTTTATGGTTTTTTTGGAGGTAAACAGACTAATTCTTATCTGTGCCATTCTGGTTAGCTCGTTAATATGTCCAAATCATCTCAAAGTTGTCAATAAAACTTTAAAGTTAACATGTCCGCATCATCTTAAAGTTATCAACACTATTTGGTCTTACTTCAGATGACTAGAATTTATCTGACATTTACATATCACAGGAATGAGAGATCCTGACCACAGCACCCAGATGGCTTCCCCCGATTCAGTACATATTACCGGGATGTGATTTTTGGTTAGCATATTATGCTATTTGTAAATTATGCTCATTTGACCTTTGGGATGATTTGTACATTACTTCCAGGTTCTCCTTTGATTACTTCCTGCTATTGCTCCTTTATACTGGCTACTTATAAACTTACTATACTGACTAGAAAGGGGTGTGTGTGTGAGAATCAAGGGACCAGAACAAGATGTGATTTTTAACACAGCAAGGATCCTTGATTGTGGAATAGATGGGATAGGAATGGGTTGAGGATTAACTTGTTTCTCTCTCTCTCTCTTTCTCTCTCTCTCTCAACCAATAATTTAAACTCTACATTAATGGGTGAGGGAGTTCAGTTCCAAACTATATTAGGTTTCATTCAATGTCAACAGCTACTGGGAAGGATGCTCTTAAGGAAAGATTAATACCAGAGCAATTTCACTTTTCCAGAAAGTAGAGGAAATAGGAGGGCAGAGATATTTTCAGAGCAGGGTTGAAGGCCAGGAGTAGCCCATATGAAGTATCTTTGTGGATAAAGAGAAAAGACAGGACTGTGCCAAGAGTTCATGACAACTGGATGCTGTGGCTTCCTGGGTTCCTTGATGAAACAAATTCTGTCTGTCAGAGGGCTAGATCCCCACTGCTTGGGGTAGGTTGGGGCAGGCAGAGAAGAGACAGATGGGGGGAGCACTTAGGGGAGGATAAAATCTGGGACAAGGTAGCTAGGTGGTAGAGTGGATTGAGTGGAGTCAGGAAGAACTGAATTGAAATCTATCAGAAACTTAATAGCTCTTTGACCTTGGGCAAGTCACTGAGCCTCTCTCAGCCTCAGTTTCCTCTTCTATAAAATGGGGATAATAATAGCCCTTCTCTCCCAGGGTTGTTGTGAGGATCAAATAAGGTAATACATATAAGGTCCTTTGCAAACTATTACTATTTGAGTCACCATCTTTCCATCCATTCAACTAAGCCTGGGTTCATGTCAGGGTCTCTCAATTCTATTTTGCACAGCTTTGCTCAGCAACAGCTCTCTGTTTTCAATTCCTTAAGGCAGTGTGGTCTCCAAACTTGGATAATAGTATACCCATATCAGGGAAAAATTTTTGAGCTCACATTCTTAATATGTATATACTAATTTATAAAACATATGCTACTTTAGCAATAACTATGTACATTACAAAACAGATAAAAATAGACTTTTTAAAAGGATGAGTTAAAGATAAAATAATAATTGATCCTAAATTCAATAGTTACTGGAGTCCATTCTGGTCTCTCTCCTCAAACCGATTTCTGCCACTGCTTTGTAGAGGTTAACACATAGATTTCCCTTTTTGCATTGTACTTCAATCCCAGAACAAAGTTAATTTTTTGGGGGGAGGGGAGGGGGGATGGCGGGGAAGTAGGTACTAGAGAAGACACTGCCCCATGGTAGTCTATTCCACAGCCACACCCTGATTATGTAGACCACCACTGATCTATACCCTTCTCCTGGTTTTCTTCTTTTCTCCACTGGCCTAAAAAATTTCTTCCCTAGGTTCATGCCCTCTCACTTTCCCAGTTACCAGTTGTCCCCAGGGGTTCTAACTCTCCCCCATGATAATTCTTTGGTTACAAGATAGTCTTGTTTTTACAGGGGAAATTCTACAGAGAAGTCAACTTGTTCTTTTGACAGGGAAAAACAGTTTGTTTTACCAGGGCCAACTCATGAGTAATTGCTAGGCATAGTGTCCTTGGGCTGGGAAGAAAACTGTCAGGGATAGTGTTTTGAAGCTAGGGAGAAATGTGATCTTGAAATTGGGGTCCAAGCACAAGTACCCAAACACCTCATCGATAGCAGCCCAAATAAAGGAGTATGGTATTGTAGATGCTAGGAATAATAACAAATGTCTGCATCCTTCCAATAGTTCATTAGTGGTGAGAAGACAAACATTCCAATTGATTAGAATCTATAGGAATCTGAAAACTGAAACATCTCTCAGAGATAAGAATGTTTCTGTAAAAAAAGGAAAAGTAGCTGAGCAATCTTGGGTGTTTCATTCCCCACCAGCCCTTTAGGGAGCTGCCACTCTCCCCAGCTCCTTTTTACTGTTCTGACACTGTCAGGCCTCTGCACTCTCCAAAGAGGAAGAAGAGCCCAATTTGGATGCAGCCAGAGGAGGCCCAGCATCCCCATTTCCACTCATCCTACACTTATACTACTGGTCAAGAATGGCCTCCCATAAACTTTATTAGGAAATGGGAAGTTTTGGGCTGCCCCCTCCCCCTTGCATGGCAATGAACTCACCACAAAATCCACTCACTTAGAAAGCATTTCCTGCTAAGCATTATGGGTAAATGGTATGGTCATTAAAAAAATGTAATTGTCTTCTACTTACCCCAAAAAGCACTAATTCAGGGAGGATCTTAGATAAGACCATTACCGTTGAGAAAAATGATTATTTCTCTCTCCTATTAATAGCCATTTATTAAAACTGGGGTGACCCAAGGTATTTTTCCCTGTCCTATTTCCTTGTCCAATCTCTCAAAGACAGGGCTGATGGAAAATAGGAACATTCTCCTCATTCAGGTATTGCTACTCTACCCAACTAGATCAGACTTCTAATCTAAGGTGAAACTACTTACTCTTCTGGCTTGTGTGGGAGATGCAGATGCTTTGTTTAGATTGCCCAAGGCTAGGGGTAATTTAGAAGTAAAAGATATAATCAAAGTTCATTAGAAGAGGTCCAGCCCCTCATTGTAATATTTAGTCTCTCATAATTGTTAACCAATCAGAGTTGATTGCCATCCTCAGGAGTACGCCCTTTCCAAGGCCATATAAGCCTTGACCTGGCCATAATAATTGTCATTGGCATTTAAGAGTGCCACTTATCTTTTATTAAAATGCTAGCATTATTAATAAAATGCCTAATTACCCAGAAATTATGTCTCTTGAACTTTCTAAACACCACTTCATCACTAACAAAAAGCGAATAAACTTCTGCCAGGAAATAGCTGGAAGTAGATTTTTGTATTGTGGCTAAGGGGAAAATTGGTAACTAAATAAGATTTAGAGGAAACACAGACAAAAAAAATTTTGATTACCTGAAATTGAGAAGCCTTTGCATTATAAGATCAATGGCTAGAATATTTGTTGATGGGGAAAAATGTCTTTGCATCAGATGTCTCTGATAGAGATGATGTAGGGAATAAATACAAAGATATAACACCAGGACCCTTTACCAGTAGGCAAGTGATCAAAGGAAATGAAGAGTTCTCAAGTTTGCTCCAAATCACTAACAATGAGAGAAATGGAAATTTAAACAACTCTGAGGTTTCACTTCTTCCACAGCAAATCTTCCAAGGTGACAAAATGTGAAAATAGTTAATGTGGGAAAGACTACAGAAAGACAGACATGTTGATGTCCTATTTGTGGAGCTGTGAGCTGGTCTGGCAACTGTGAAAAAAAAATGGAATTATGCTAAAGTGTCAACATTTTCATATCCTTTTGAAGAGGGTGAGAGATTGATGGATTTCTAGGAAATCCTTGGAGGATTCTTTTAGTCTGAAAGAATGACCAGGCCTAAGCAATCTTGGCAGTTTATTACACTTTTCAGCAGGCAGGAGACGGTTAAGGATAGCCTGCAAAGTGCAGGGTTATAAAGTTTAGTGTTATGCTTTGCAGCAGGTAGGGGGGTGTCAGAGAGAAAACCTGCAAAGTGTAGGAAATAGGGATACTGATTATATAAGCGATAAACCCATAAATCTGATATCAATTATGCTAACTATGTGTGCAAAGGTGGAGTTAGGGAGGAGTTTGGGAGTGGTCAATGTTTAAAGGAACGTGCTCTTTGTATATCAACTGCACATGTGTATTGCCCATAATTCACTGGGAGAAATTTGAGGGGAGCAAAGGGGGAGGTGTGGTTTTTGCCTTGAAATGTCATAAAGTCAGCCAGTGGTCAAATTTGACTGAGAAGTACCCAGCCTGTTTGCCATCAAAGTCCTTTTTGATAAAATAGATGTTGGGAAGCTGGGCTAATTGGGGTTTCAGGATGAGTCTATTTGTGAGGAGTTATTTTACTGATAATCCATTGAAGGATTCATAGTTTGCAGCTGGCCACTAGAACAAAGGAGGTATACATTTCTCTAACTAAGGAATGCTTTTGAAGGATTCATAGGTATGGCTTGTTATCATAGTTATAGAGTTAATGGTTTCAGGGAAAATGCTTTTAGGCTGGGGGCAGGGGAGAGACAGAGTTAATGCTTTATGGCTGGGGGGAAGTGTGGCTTTTACAACTTAATTGCACAGGCTGATGTTACAGACTGATGTTACATACCTAGGTACCCAAACACAAGTGAGATTTTTACAGACTGAAGTTACAACAATGTTACAAAATTACAAAGTCACCCCAAAATGTTACAGAGGCACCGCATCACTTTGATCCTGAGATCTCACTGCTTCACATATATGCCAAGGATATCAAAGATGGATAAAAGATCTGATATGCATATACATCAAAATATTCACAGCAAAACTTTGTGGTAGCAAAAAAATAGAAACAAAGCAGGTGCGCATCAACTGAGAAAGAGTTAAGTAAATTGTGGCAAATGAATATAATGGAATTTTTGTTGCATAAGAAGAAAAAAAGATGAGAAATTGAGAGAAACATAAGAAGACTTAAATATACTGATGTAGAATATTGTAAGCAGAACCAGGAAAGCACATACCCAAGATTACAAAATGGAAAAAGAAAATGATGCTGAATATTGTAATTTTAAATTACCAAGCTTGGCCAAAGAGAAGAGAAAAATAAACCTTTCATGGAAGAAGTGGGGAGACTATGGGTATGGATTGTTACATATACTATTGGATATACATGGTTAATGTGATAGCTATTTTTGAGCTTTTAAATAAAAATTCTGTTATGAGGGAAGGTACAATGGGAGAGGATATGTACTGGGCAATGAAGAAGACACAAAAGTAAATGTTATTAATAAAAGCTTTACTTTCTTTAAAACGTAATGGAGGAGCACATGATGGGAAAGTATATCATCAAGGTAGAACTAAGCAGAAGTG
>JAQQSU010013910.1:0-11547 GCA_028627135.1 Pseudochirops cupreus | reverse complement strand
CTTTGCTTCTTATGCTTATTCTTACTCATGGTTCTTCAGACCGTGATTTTTTTTTTAAATCTCTGTGGGGCTCTGCTTCCAGAAGGGAAAGCTCTGTCCCAAATCGCTGGGGTCCTCCCGGCTGCCGTAGCTCTTAGGGAGAGGCTGGGAACTCTTCCTATATACTTCCGGCTGACTGGATAGCGAGGACTCCAAGACTTAGGCCCAAGACGGCGATCCGGATCCAGGCCACTCAACGCGAGAGCTCTGGCCTGAGAACAATTGCTCAGTCCCCCTGCTGCCTGCAGGCCGCGGGCGGGAAGCTGCAACGCTGAGGCGGGTGCAAAACCTCTGCCTTTTGCTTTTTTCTGCTCTGGAGGCCTTCCGGCCGGACTGCTTATCTCCCCCTTTCATAATTCCCACTCGCAGCTGCTGCTAATCTGCTCACGTGAGAGGCTCCTCAGCTCCTCCTGTCCAGCCACCCCCGGGGCATAGCCGCAGCTTCAGGCCAGGCTGGTTTTGGTTCGCAGTGCCGATATGGTTCCTCGTAGCCGAGCTGACTTTAGTGGGAAGTATCTTTGTGTGCATTTTGGAGTTCCAGGATTGGTTTAGAGTCCTATTTTATGGGTACTTTGGGGTGGCTATGTGAGAGCTGCCATATGTTGCTGCTGCTACGCCGCCATCTTGGCTCCGCCCCCTTGGAATTCAATTTTTTAAGAAAATTTGTAAAAATAAAATAATTTTCAAAAATAAAATTCTTTATTTCAATGTAAACAGCTATAAATCAATTCAATTTGTTGTTTTAAAATTTAGTATTAAGTTCACAAAGAAAAACACTAATAAAATAGAATATGGTACCTAGAATGAGAAGCCGGGGATGGGAGAAGAATTTGGGAATACTTATCATGAAATTAAATTAGAGCCTGGAAAAAATGGAAACTGAATTTATATGGAAATGGAAAATGTACTTGACTAAATTAATATTTTAAGAAAAATTGTGGGAGTTACATCTCTTAAAATAACCTTTAAAGAAACTGTGTTAAACCCTTGAAGGAAAAAAAAAATGACTATAGTAAGGAATCTAACCTTGATTCTTAGATCATTTAAATAAGTCTAGGTTTTGACAAAATCAACATTTTAAGACAAATTGTGTTGGTGGTGGAGCCAACATGACAGAGTAGAGACAGCACTAAGCTTAGTTCTCCCAATAGACCCCACCATACAGCTTTAAATAATGCTTCAAACTGAATTCTGGAGTGGTAGAGCCAAGAAAAAATCAGACAGAGACATTTTTCTAGCCTGAGGAGATATCTGTGATGGAGGTGGAGCCTGACCCAAAACCCAAGTGGATGGAGCATCAGTGGTGGGACAGGTGGAAGTGACATAAACAGCAACAGTTGGTGAGATCTCAGTCAGAGCCAGCAAAGAGATCAAGCAACTGATTGGAATTACAGGGGACCATTGTACTAGCAAGACTAGATACCATCTGACAAAGCCATTTCCTATACTCATTCCTGGGTCATAATGCAAGAGCAGAGAAAAATGTTTTTGGTCAAGAGGAAGCAGAAACCCTAAGGAACAGTATCACTTTAGGTCACAAGGGATCAAAGACACTAAGAAATGATATCAATTGCAACCCCAAGGAATTTCTTCCTGTGTAAGTAACAGAGAGCAGGCCAAGAAAGTAGTGACCACAGCCATACCCAGATCACACCATTTTGAAAGGACCAAAAACTTCCAAATCACCCTGATGTTGACAAAGGTTGAAGGCAAGAGGAAAGGAGGATGGCAGAGGATGAGATAGTTTGGATAGACTTCAGTAGATAGTGGAGGGTCAGACTTGCTATGTTCCATGGGGTCCTAAAAAATGGGACACAATTGAATGAATGCACAACAGCAATCATGATTTCAAACAAAGCAAAAGCATGGACTTAACTAAAAATGATAAGCAAGGAAATTACACTAGCTAAAAATTACACCATAGACACTGAAGTGATATAAATACTAAATACCCATATGCAATGATGTGCTGGACCCTGTGAACTTCAGTGTGTACCAGGAACTGCCTGGAGGACTGGACAAGAACCTGGGAACTATCTGCCTCTGAACTCAGGTAACTGTCTCGCAGATTCAGGTAGGAGCTGTACTACTACACAGGGGATCCTGTGGGATCTGAGAGACCACCCTGAGTCAAGATGAAGAAAAGGCCCCTCCTCAGATATAGAAAGCCTGATGAAATGGAAGTTTACTAGACATGGGGGCGGGGAGGGGAGCGTGGAGGGTTTGTGTAATTTTCTAATGATTAATGATACTTAGTGACTGATTGCTAGATAAGTGACTGATTAATTTAATCCATGATTGCTCCATGAGGGGAAGATTGATTATTGTATTGTGAAATGACTAAACCATTAAGTAAGGAGGGTTTCCTCCCTTAGGGAAGCCAGATGATTATTCTTTTGTTCTTTGTTCTAAATATTGTGGCCACTGTAGTGAAAACTATGTGGCCAGTCTAATGTTAAGCTGTTGTGACCACTATATTGTGATATTCTGTGGTAAGATATAATGTTGTGAATATTACACTGTACCTTGATTTTCTTAGAAAGTTTGTCTTGATTTGTTTTGGAACAAATGGAGTGTTCACTATACTTTGTAATATGAACCTTAAAAGCTGTTCACAGTAGCATTCCTTTGGGAAGCTGCTCATGAATGGCATTACACATATACTCCACTAAATATATATGCACCAAATGGCATAGCAT
Source organism: Pseudochirops cupreus (assembly GCA_028627135.1). NCBI lineage: Eukaryota > Metazoa > Chordata > Mammalia > Diprotodontia > Pseudocheiridae > Pseudochirops > Pseudochirops cupreus. The sequence continues at coordinate 8,809 of JAQQSU010013910.1, read as the reverse complement.
CCAAATTCTTAAAGGAAAAGTTAAATGAACTATAGGAGGCAATAGTAAAACTACACTAGCAGGGGACTGCAAATTTTCCCTATCAGAGCTAGATAAATCTAACCATAAAATAAAGAAAGAAATCAAGGTGACAAAATAGAGTATTAGAAAAGTTAGATATAATAGACCTCTGGAGAAAACTGAATGGAAATAGAAAGAAGTATGCCTTTTTCTCACCTGAACATGGTACCTTCACAAAAATTGACCAAGTATTAGGGCGTAAAAACCTCACAATCAAATGAAAAAAAGGAAAAGTATTAAATGCACCTATTGGGACCTAATACAATAAAATCACATTTAATAAGGTACTGTGGAAGCAGATATTAAAAATTATTTAGAAATTAAATAATCTAATCCTAAAGAATGAGTGGATAAAACAGTCGTAGAAACAATCAATAATTTCATTGAAGAGAATGGTAATGGGAAAATAAAAAATTGAAAGTTAAAAAGCTGTTAAACTTGTAAATAACACTAAGAACTGGTTTTATGAAAAACAGATACACCATTGGTTACTTTGAATTTAAAAAAAAGAAAGAAAACCAAATTACCAGAATCAACAATGTAAAGGGTGAGTGTACCACCAATGAAAATGAAATCAAAATAATTATTAGGAGCTATTTTGCTTAAGCATATGCCAGTAAAACTGACAATCTAAGTGAAATGGGTGAATATTTGCAGCGATATAAACTGCCAAGATTAGCAGAGGAGGAAATGGAATACTCAAATAAACGTATCTTAGAAAAGGAACTTAAAAATGCTATTAACGTGCTCCCTAAGGAAAAAAGAAAATCCCCAAGAACTAAATAAGATTAAAAGTGAATTCTACCAAACATTTAAGGATCAATTAATCCCAGTGCTATATAAACTTCCCTACCTGGTGTTTTCAACTCTATGGAAAAATTGCCCTTCCCAGGTTAACCTCTAATTTTACCAGCATTCTGCAGACTCAAGCCTCAACAGAAACAACCTTCCTCACCCTCCTTTCTCCTCTGACTGGAGGGGTGAAGAATGAAACAGAAACTAAACTTTTGGGCTGGTTCCACTGTGCATCTACTGACTTACCTGGTTTTTTCAGTTCTATAGAGCATGATACCTCCTGGTGCCACACGACCCCCTTACTGCTGCTTTTGTGTGAGTTTTATCCTTTTAGATTGTAAACTCCTTGAAAATACATTATTTTTCTTCCTGTTAATTGTATCCTTACTAGTTAGCACAGTGCCTGGCACAAATGTAGACATTTAACAAATGTTGATTGGATTGGATTGGATATTTTTTTCTCCTCCCTTTGAATTCTGTTAATTATGGGAAGATCTCCTGGTATGGTCCATGCTCTGCATTCTTCCCCTCTCCATGACTGTGTCTCACGAGAAAATGAGCGAATTATTATTTTTAGCTGCTCAGATTTTTGCAAAGGAAGCACTCCTGCAAATGTCACATGATTAAAATCCTTCACCTCTAATATCTCAGTGATACCTATAAAAGTAAAAATACTCCCATTATTATTAATATTTTATGGGAGTTTTTGTTTTGGTTTTTGTTTTTTCTTGACATCTGACAATTTAATTATTGGCTCAATTCTTAAGTTTTTGACTCCTGTAAATTACTATGGATCTCTATTAGTCTTCCTATATTGTAGCTTCTGTACTCTATAGTTTATAGGTATAAATATGCAAGTTTTCCCTCTCCATTCTATTCATAGTCTTTTTGTAAATCTCTAGGAAATTATATATGTTATCAACGCTTAGAGTTACTTATCCCCAGTCAAGAATAAATCATCTTATCTCATAATCTGTGATTCAGAAATTATAGGATCACAGATTTAGAACTTGAAGGGACACTAGAGACCATTCTGTCCACCTCAACATTTAACAGATCTGAAAACTCAGACCCAGAGATGTTAAGGTCACATAGGTAGTTAAGTAGTAGATGCAGAATTTGAACCTAGGTCCTCTACTTGGATATTCAAGTCTACACCTTTCATTGCTAGAAGTGATGCAAGTTATCATCTGGGCCCCTGAAAACCTTCATTTTCTTGCTTAGAACTTCATAATACCTAGGAATGTACTCTATCTTCCTTCTGGCAGCATCCTTTATCACCATGTAAATGTCTAGAAGTATATGTTAATCACTGAGTTTATTAGATCTCAGGAGGTTCTCTAACACATCTTTAATATGTGTACTGGGAAGGAACAGGCTTCTCTGTGTTTTCTATCAGATTGACAAATGGCTGCCTTGTTATTCTTCATCTGGCAGTGATCAACCACCACCACTCATCTGCCCTTCCTCTGAACCTCACTGGATGCCCTTTCTCCTGATACCACCTGTGGATCCTTATCATCATTCTTTGAAGTGAAATCAGCTGTTTCTTCTCAGGGATTCTAGCCTCCCCCTCTCCTGCAAGTACCTTAACTCCAAGTGTTCAGTGGTGTCTGCCGCCCCCATATCATATTTTTCTACCTCCCAGCACAGATCCAAATTACCTTTTGCCTTATTGCTCACACATGATACTTCATCTTTCCCCTCTGAGCTTTTTACTGGCTATCCCACATTCCTAGAATCCTCATTCCTGCCCTCCCATAGTCCCTGGGCATTTTCAGATCTAAGTTAAAATCCCATTTTCTACAAGAAGTCAATCTCTGTCCTCTTTAATCTCAGCTCTTTCTTTCTGAGATGAATTCCAATACTGTATATATTAGATTTGTGCATGCTTGTCTCCATATCGTCTTCCCCATCTGACTGTGAGTTCCTTGAGAGCAAGAACAAGGACTTTCTTTTGCCTTTCTTTGTTTTCCTTGCAATTAGTACAGTGCTTGACATATAGGAAGTAATTAATAAATCCTATTTGATTGACTGAGGATGCAATATTGATAGAGTGAATTTACAGATCACCAACAAGAAAAAAAACCTCTTCTTTAAATTTCAAGGTCCATAGCAGTTAAATGTAACAATTTCAATGAGAGACAATATATATATATATATATTTGCAGGGGGAAGGCAAGGCATTTGTGGTTAAGTGACTTGCCCAAGCTCACACAGCTAGTTAAGTGTCTGAAGCCGGATCTGAACTCAGGTCATCCTGACTTCAGGGTCGGTTCTCTATTCACTGTGATACCTAGCTGCCCTGAGACAATAAATTCTGCAAGTGGTAGAGGACCTTCAAATATGAAGGTAAAGAAATTCAAATAATGTGGGATTAAATTGGATTAGATAAAAAATTTATTTTAAAAACACCTTACCATGTGTGGGCTAAGGGCTGAAAAAACAAATACAAGAAAATTGAAAGACAGTTCCTGTCCTTGATGAACTTACATTTTAATAGGAGAAGATAAAAAACAAAGGGGAGAGAATGGATACAGGTGTGGTGACCTCTAGGTACTCAAGTGTGACCCTTTGACCCAATCCAAACTTCACAGAACAGATCCTTTTATTACAGGAATTTGTCCTGTGAAGTTTGGATTCAGACAAATGTTCTTTCATGCCTAATATGTGCTCCATTCTCACCTCCACCTCTTAGAATCCTTCTTTTTCCAAGGCTCAATTCAAAGGTTTCCTCCTATAAGAAAACTTTCCTTATTGCTCCATCCCCCCAAAAAATTACTTTGAATTTACTCTGTATGTATTTTGTGTGGACTGGTTATATATTTTTCACTTCATTTTGTCTTATCCATTACCCAGTTTAAACTTTGTTCCGGGCCAGGCACTGAAGCAGTTTTTCTATCATCAACTCATAATATTAAAAAAAAAACCCAAGAAATGAAGTCTTTGGAATCAGTCTAAAATTAAGAGCCAAGATATCTTTAAACAGAGAAAATATTCCTGGAAGTCATGGAAATAGTTCTACTCCATCCTTTGTTGTTTTTATCATTAGATCTTTCTTCTTTGTTGCAAGTCTTCTGTCTATGCCAGAAGTTAGCTCATTGCTTTTCAGGTTAGCGATATTCCTGCACATTATATCCAGAAATGAACAATGCAAGAGTGGGCATCCCATTCACCAGCAAGGGAGCACGAGGAAAGTTTGGGGGAAAATTAAGGATTAAATGTAGCCCTTTTCCCATCCTGCCTCAGGAAAGTGCCCTGAGACAAAGCCTCATTCACATTAAGATGGGTTTTGAACTGAGGAATCTAAAGCCCAGATGAAGCAAATGATCCACAGTCACATGGCTAGTTAGTTGCCAAGCTGACATTCTCTTTTTAAGCAAATTAGGCTAATAATATTTGGAATACTGTTCTTCCAGTATACTAAATGTTTATAGTCAGAGCATAGCTTTCTCAGGGTCCAATTTGCAGATAAAGAGGGGCAAATGATTAATATATGTTCATCTGTGCATGTATCAGTATAATTTTAAAATCCTAATAGGGCAATACAAGTTTGAAGAGACAGGAGTAGATTATAATCAACGGAAAAACCTAACTTCAGGGGATATCTCCTGAACAGACAATTACAAAGTGCTTTACAGAAAGCTTCACTCATTGTTCTAAAGTTAAACAGCATTAAATTGTATTATCTTGCTTCCTTTGTGAGATACAAGAAAAATCAGACTTAAGACATTGATCTCTTCCTCTTTCAATGTTTCTGAAAAAGAAAGGGCTTTTACACTGATGTTCAGAATAGGGGCCAGGACGGAGAGGGAGAGAACTAGGTCCCAACTTTCCTGATTAAGCCTTGTGGCCTGAGAGGTAGTGTAGCACAGTGTATTCTAACAGGGCTTCTTAACCATTTTCCACTAGCAGCACCTTCAGCACTTCTTAAACTGTGGGTGGCAATTGCATATGGGATCTCCAGAGTATAAAGAGAAGTAGCTAGGTGGTACAGTGTATAGAGTGCTGGGCCTGGAGTCAGTCACCTTCCTAAGTTCAAATCTAGCCTCAAGCACTTGCTAACTGTGTGACCTGGGGCAAGTCACTGAATTCTGTTTGCCTCACTTTCTTCATCTGTAAAATTAGCTGAAGAAGGAAATGGTAAATCACTCTAGCATCTTTGCCAAGAAACCCCCAAATGAGGTCATGAAGAGTTGGACACAACTGAACAACACTCTGAAGAGATGGCCTCAAAGTCAAGTACACCTAGGGGCAGTTATGTGGCACAGTGAATAGAGCACTGGGCCTGAAGTCAGGAGGAGTTGGGTTCAAATTCAACCTCAGACACTTGACATTTAACTAGCTGTGTGACCTTGGCAAGTCACTTAACCCCAATTGTCCTTCCTTCCCCCCTCCAAAAATTAAAAATTAAAAAAACAATAATTTTGAAAAGTCAAGAACACCTGGATTCAAGTCCCGATTCTGAAATAGACTGTCATCCTCAGCAAATCACTGAACTTCTTGGTACTCTAAGCAAATCTCCTAGTCTCTAAGTGGCAGATAAGGTGAGTGTCTTCATCAGCAATTCCAGTGATGCAACCCCAGATCTCGACCACTGGTAGCAATTGTGAGCAGCCACACTCTGCCCCACAGAAAGTTGTCATCAGTGTGACACACAAAAAGGGCTGTGCTTCAGCCAGATGGCTGATATTTTAGCTGTCTCCTGGTTACTTAGTTTGAGGAGACATGAATGTGACTGAATGGTTCAATAGTCTCATATAAAAAATGGTGTATATAACAACTGGTTCTATAACCAATTGTCGTTAGTTATTTTTTAGTCTTGTCTGACTCTGTGAAACCATTTGTGTTTTGTTTTGTTTTCTTAGCAACGACTCTGGAATGGTTTGCCATGTCCTTTTCCAGCTCATTTTACTGATGAGGAAACTGAGGTAGAGTTAAGTGTCTTGCCCAGGGTCACATAGGTAGAAAGTATCTGAGGCCAGATTTTTAACTCCAGAAGGTAAATCTTGCAGACTCTAGGCCTGGCCTTCTATCCACTGTGCCACCCAGCTCTTCTGTTATACTCAGTATTCCCACATAATTGATAAAGGGCCTAGATGTCATGTAGCAAGCAACATGCAGAAACCCATAACGCAGAAGGTCCTGTGCTTTGGAGCAGAACATACTGGATAAAGCGAAAGAAAAAGAGAGAAAGGAAAGAAAGAAGGAAGGAAGGAAGGAAGGAAGGAAGGGAGGAAGGAAGGAAAGAAGGAAAGAAGGAAGAAAAAGGAAGGAAGGAAGAAAGGAAGAAAGGAAGAAAGAAAGAGAAAGATAGAGAAGGAAGGAAGGAAAATGAAAGAAAAAAAGACAAAGTTATGTCATTTGAATGGAGGTGCTGTAAAGGGGAAGAGTGGGGGCTGAACAGGAAGCTAACTACTAGAAGAATCAGGAAAGGCTTCTTAAAGGAGGAAGCATTTGAACTGAGCCTCAAATTGGAAATAAGGTTAGCAAGAGGAGAGGTGACGATGGAATACATTGATTAAAGACATGGAGGACATCCCAAAGGCAAAGAGATGAGATATGAATCATTGGATACTGGGGACAGTAAATAGACAGTAAAATTGACTGACTGGATCATAGAATGCATGAAGGGGAGTAATGTGCTTGGAAAGGTACTTGGAGCCACATTATGGCAGGCTTTAAATGCCTGACAGTAGAGTTTGCATTTGAGTTTGTTCCCAATAAGGAGCCACTGAAGAAGCTTCTTCAGCATGAGAGTGACATGGTCAAATCTGAGTTTAGGAATACTCACTGGACTGCCATGTGAAGGATGGATTGGAAAAGAGCACTGTTAGAAGTCAGAAATATCCATTTGGCTATGCAATAATCAAACAAAATCTTAGCTCCTACTGAAAGGTCAGGAATATACTATTTAATCCCTTTAGGCACCAAAAGAGAAAGAAAAAGTAATCTGTTAAAAAAAAAAAAACAGGACCCTAAGGCCCTGGGCTTTCCTTAAAGCCCTGAACCAAAAGGCAACTCCATTTGTCATTAGGGTGATGCTAGTATGGGCTTGCAGTAAATCATCAATGAGTTTCCCCCTCGATTATTACTATTATTACACTGTTAGGAAATCCAGTGCCTTGAAATGAGGGCTGAGACAAAGATGTTCTATTTCATCCAATTATCTAGGATTTCAACCATGTTCTTAATTCAACATTTAAAAATACACTGATTCCTGCAGTGATAGTTCCAGGCATTTCAACGTGGATAACAGCATGGTCCCAAAAGGCAGATTATATTTACAGGTGGTCACACAACTGGCTTGAAAAGGGCATTAAATTTCACTGTAGACAAGGTTGGCTTCCACCCACTATTTTATAGACAGATAAAAATTGCTAATTAATATGGAAAGGACTTGGGTTTCTTCTGTAATAAACATCTGTTTTCAGATGAATGTCAATTGTTCATATTATGGAATATCTAGGAAGATGCATACAGTTAAGAAGAGAAACTTTATGAAGATACACCAAATTTTATTTTCATGCCTGTTTCTGAAGTGCTTTTGGAGTGTTACCATAATTCTCCTTCTCGCACTTCACACCCATTGAGATAAAAGAACTCCACATCGGTGGTCCATGATTTCTGTGGTACTCTATTGATATGAATGGATTGCCGTTAGTATCCTGAGGGTAAACAAGTAGAAACAGAGAAGAGACAGAAATAGAGATAGACATTAGAGAGAAAGACAAAGACAGGGTTAGAGAGAGTTACAGATGGAATGGAGTTAGGAAGAAAAATTATGGATAGATAGATAGATAGATAGATAGATAGATAGATAGATAGATAGATAGAACATTTATTAAGTGCTTACTATGTTCCAAGAACTGTGCTAAGTAAGCACTGGGAATACATAGATAAGCAAACAAGAAGTTTTCTAAAGGGGAAAGATGGCACAAAAAGAGGAACTGGATAGCCTGGAGTATAGGAGGGTGAAAAGAAGTCCAGAGAGTAAACTAAGCCAGGGGAGAAGGACTCACAGCTCATTAGAATGACTATTCATGACAGTGATCCTGAAAGCCCTAGGATGAGGGAGAGACAGGGAAAGCAGAATCTCTAAATGTGGTGCAGGGGAGGTGGAGCCAAGATGGCAGAGTAAAAGCAGGGATTCACCTGAGCTCTCCCCCAAACCCCTCCAAAAACCTTTAAAAAATGCTAAGTGAAATGTACTGGATACAAAGCAACACCAATATTGTAAGATGATCAGCTGTGAATGACTTAGCTCTTGTAGGCAATTAACAATCCATGACAACTCTAAAGAACTTAGGTGAAAAATGCCATCCATCCCTGAGAAAGCACTGGTGGTGTCTGAATCCAGACTGAAGTAACTTTTGTTCATTTGTTTTCACTTTGTTTTTCTCGAGGGTTTTTGTGTCTATGTTTTCTTTCACAACTTGACTATTATGAATATGTTTGCCTGACTATACATATATAACCTATGTGGAATTCCTTGTCTTCTCAATGCGGGGGCGGTGGGGAGAGGAGACAGGAAAGGAGAACTGGAGGTGGGAGGAAGGGAAAGAATTTGGAACTCAAAGTTTGAAAAAGCAAATGTTAAAAATTGTTTTACCATGTAACTGGAGAAAATTAAACACTAAACAAAAAAAACTAAATGTGGTACAGAGGATAAGAGCTTATAGAATGAAGCAGACAATGGCAAGTTGATTGCTTTGGGTTCTTGGAAGTATAAACATTACCTTGTAGCTTTCACAAACAAAAAGGGAAGTGTTGGGCTCACTCTCTGCAGTAGCTTTGGATTTAGGTATATTCAAGGCAGTGCAGTACTATGGAAATAGCACCAGCTCCGGCATCAAAGGACTTGACTATGACTAAACTCTCATGTTTACTACCTGTGTGACCCTGGCCAAGTCCCTTTAGACCTCAGTCCTTATTCCTAAATTAATGGATTTAA
>JAQQSU010013909.1:0-11548 GCA_028627135.1 Pseudochirops cupreus | reverse complement strand
AAAAAAAAAAATAAGAGCACTTAATACTTAGAAAAGAACAGCAAAAACAACAACAAAACCAGTTTAGAAGGGGCCATCAGTCACAAAATTGAAATAGAAGTCTAAATTTCCTAATTTTACAGCTGAGAGAAATGAAGCTCAGAGGAGCAAAGACCTTAGGTTTGCAACCAGAGATTCTAAGGGAGGATACTCCCAGACTGGGGATAGTCCGGAACTTGAAAATGCCCAGTTTCTAGCGTTCCCAAGAGATCAGAGCACTTGAGCTTGAGAGATGGGCACCAGGCTCCCAGAGGGAAATTTCCTCAACATCATCCCTTTTTTTGCTGAGGGAAGAAGCCTGATCTTCAGACCAAAGCTCTGTAAGGGAAGACAAGAGGGAGATACTCGTACCTTTCCACCTTCCTATTATTATGAGTCAAGTAGAACCAGTCAAGGTGAGTGGGAAATGTTTCTTTATTAGTCCCTGAAGTGTTTGTTTTTTAATCATGGGAGAGAGAGAGAAAAAGGGGAGAGGAAAGTGTGTGACTGTGCAGGGCAGGGCATCTCATGGGTTATTTGAGTGCTTGATGTTTCTGTTTTTTCTTCATAGGCAACTGTGAATCTTCTGTGTCTTTTGAATTTTCTGTAGGGGTAAAATAAAACCTGTATCATACTCATTGTCCATATTGTTCATTGAACACCTATGTGTGAACTGGACAACCTATCACTCATATTTGCAGAAATACAGACAGGAGCTATAGCTAAGATATATTTTGGAGACTTTCTTGGATTAAATCTAGATGGGGCAATAAGCCAAAGAAAGAGAAATTAACTTTCTGGGGGCCAAACCTCTAGGATCAGATTATTCTAAGGGAGCCTGGAGTCTTTGGGGGGCACAGTCTTATGAATGACATTTGTTATAAACTGTCTGAAAACAAATCCTCCTGAAAGAATTAACCCTCAGCTCAGCAGCCTGTGCCCTGGGGTCTGAGCTAACTTGATGGATAAATGAGTCATACGTCCCCAGGTACTCTTCATATTATCCCAGTCAACATCTTGCCACCTGTTCTGATCCCAAAGCACCCCCCACAATACTGAGCTTACCAATTGCCTTGCTTCTGAATATGCATTCTCTCCCTTTACTTTCTAGTACTAGAACAGCAATAAGATTAATCCTGCCATTCATACTGGAAAATGCATGTCAGTCAACTTCCCTATGGTTCTACTCATATCCACATGAGTTTCCAAACCAGCACACCTGGACACCATTATCATATATGTGCTGTCTCCCTGGTTAGGCAAAGAATTCCTCTCTTTTATCCTTGTATCCCTAGTTCACAGTGCTAAGCACAATGCTAAACACATAGTTAATAAACACCCACCCACCCCACTCCGTTCAATTCTTCAAACATTTGTTAATTATGTGTAAATCAGTGTTATAAGTATTAGAACAGTTGTGGTTCTCAAACCTTTTCCAGACATTTACCCCTTGGACAAGAATAAGGACTCAGTGAGCAGACCATTTTACATCCACCCCAAACTGCCATCGCTAAAAAAATAAAAAAAAAACCATGAAAAGTACCTCATTAGAATGAGTAGTAAGTTTGATACTACTTAGTTCTTCTTAAAAAATATGTTTTTTTGATGCATATTTTTATATCATATATAAATTCCAATGCATTTGTACTCCTTCCAGAGAGCCATTACTTATGAAAAAGAATAATATATAGGAGAACCTCCCCCCCCCCAGCAAAACTAACCAACATGTCAACAAAATTTGACATGTGCAGCCTACAATGCTAGACCCATAGTCTACCTCTTCTGAAAGAAAGTAGGGAGGTAGCTTCTCATATCTCTTCTTTAGGGTCAATCTAGGTGGAGCATCGGATACAGCTCCGGACCTAGAGTTGGGAAGACCTGAGTTCCAATGTGATCTCAGCTGCTTCCTATCTGTGTGACCCTGGGCAAGTCACTTAACATTGTTTGCCTCAGTTTCCTCATCTGTAAAATGAGCTGGAGAAGGAAACGGCAAACTATGCTAGTATCTTTGCCAAGAAAAACCCAGATGGAACCATGAAGAGTGGGACATGACTGACCCAACGGAACAAGCGTTGTCCTTGTAATTCCACAGCCTTTGGTTTTGATTGTTTTGTGGTTGTTCTTTCGACTTATGTTGGTGTAGTTGTTTACTATTTTACCTGTTCTGCTTGCTTCACTTAGTATCAGTTCATATAATTTTCCCCAGACTTTTCCACTTCTCCACACACACACACACTTACACACGTATGTATAGACACATGCACATATATGTTAGATATACACACATGTATATATGTGTATACATACATATGTGAGTACATACACACATGTATATGTATGTAAACACTGAATTTCCCTATCTTAACCAGGCTAGAAGCAAAAGGGCTACTCATGACCTGATCCCACCAATGACCAGCATGGGAGTTTTGACTTGCTTGTTTCCAACTTGGGCTGGTTTGCCTCTTCTTAGGCAACCTAGTTCACCCCTCCTATCCTTCCCCCAGAGGATCATGATATTAATGCTAAATTTAATGTAGACACCCAGTCATCATAGCCCACTGAAGTTCAAAACCTTCTAGTCACAGCTGTTATCTTCACCCTTCCTGGTATCAGGGACTACAGGCAAATGCTACCATGTTCATCTCATTCATCATTCTTATAGTATATTAATGAACCACAATCTGTCTGGCCCTTCCCCAGATTATTATTTACTTTGTTGCTATTCTTTGCCACTACAAAAAATGCTGCTATAAATATTTTAGTGTACCTGATAATTTTGTTTTTTGTACTTCTTTGGACTTTATACTTAGTAGTGGGATCTTTGGATCAGAGAGTATGGATGTTTTAGTTGTCTTCTTAACATGCTTCTAAATGTTGTGAGATTAGTTGGTTCACTTCACAGTTCCATTAATATTAGTGTTGAAAAGACTTCTGATGAAAAATATCTTTGAGGATTTTCAGAATTCCTCCATTTCTGACAATAAAATATGTTCCAGGCTACTTCTCCATCTTGAACTGGAACTTTTGGGTTGGAGACCTAAAGGACGGATGCTGTCTTGGGTATAGGGGTAAACTTTTGGGTTACTCCTATTATTATAGCTAATTAACTCTCATTGATGTACTTCACATTAATAATCAGCCAAGAGATGATAAACTTTTAGTCAAAGCATTTGCTAATTCAGTATAGTAAGAGCAGTTAACATAAAGCATCCCTTACCCTCCCAATTTTTGTTGTATTCTCCCACAATTGCATATAGAATCCATGGAAAAACTGTACTCAACCTTAGAGTACAATGATTTTAAGGAATATATGTGGCAAGGGTAACACAACTCCTGGTACTCTATGGATTGGAAGACCTTCCTCTTTTTGTAGAGTCCTTCCCTTTAGGTGGAGGCCTCCCAGCTGGCCTGCTTCTTTTTGAGTCTATAGAAAGCACTCCTCTGCTGCAAGAGGGAGAGGGGTCACTTTTTGAAATTGCTTCTTCTCCTAGGTGACTATCTTTCTGTATCTGTGTCTGTCCTTGCATGTTTCTTCTCTCTGCTGGATTCATTGTCTCCTACTGGTCCAGTAACTCCAATGACCTGGCCAGTGGAGGAGGAGAGGAAGTTCTCCCTCCCCCATCCCAAACCCCCTGTAGGAGTCTTTCTTCACAAAGCCTCCCCCCAGCTTAGACTTCTAAACTCCTAAAGAACTTGTTTTTATAGGTTGACTCAAGACTGAGTGTACTAGTCATTCACAAGGCATTTATTTCTTTTGTGCTATCTATTACCTTCATCCAGTGGCAAGGGCTCCATAAACCTCTCAAGTTGTTTAAGGATTTAGTCTGACATCATTGTGTAGGTTGTTTGAAAACTCCTTAACACTTCCTTAATGCCTTGTGATTATATTTTGGGTTCCTGACCACAGCAACTGAAGTGGGGGGAGAGAGGGGAAATTCCTTTCTTGCATTAGCACAGACATTATCATATTTTAAATGGTAACACTACAGACTACAAGTTTAGTAGATCTAAAGATCCCAGAAGCTACACTACAACACATTTCCTAAAGGTGTCCACAAGAGGAGTTTTTTTTTTAAAGTCAAACTTTGAATATTCAATCACCAAGGATGTTATTTTATTAATCTAAGAGACTAAATAAACTAATACTTGAATAAATTTAATTTTAAAAACCAATTTAAATTTTACTTTGAAATACAAAACTTAAAAATGAGGCACAAAAATAATATGCCATTTTTTTTTGAGACATTCGAGTTTACCTGGACACACGCACCACACATTATATGCAGGTCTCTGACGAGTGTAACATTAGTGAAGTCGGTGATGACACATTGTCCATTTAAGATAAACAGAGAAGTTTAGGTTAAAAGGAACAGTTCAATTTATACTAAAAAAGTGTCTTTGGATGCCGGTTTTAGTTTAAGCCACAAAAATCATCCTGAAAATAGAGAAAAAGGGAAAGCCATTAGGGTGAGAAGGGTAGTTACACTCTTTTTTTTCTCACCTTGTAACTCAGTGAGGTGTGTGCTTTGAAATTCAGCCCTTTGAAATGCTAATTATTCCATTAATCATTGTTCACAGACTTTCAATGCTTTAACGTCCAGAGACTCTACAAAGAGCCCCTGGACCTTGGAGGGGGGAAAGTGGGAAAGACGGAGGGGGTTATGTTCTCCCTGCTGCTACAGGGATAGGAGTGTTAGTCCTGAAATAAATCAAACTCATAAGTGGAGGAAAAAAGGCATCTTTAATGAAGATAAAGAGGGTCTCAAGAGTGTGAGTCACTCATATATCTGAGTACATGGATTTCTACCAAGAGAACTTAGAAAAAGTTTTTTTATACTTTCAGGTGGAACAGGCAAGGGGGGAGTCATATGAGGAATTAGGCTTGGTCATGAAGCCCCAAGAGCTCTAGGCACTCTAAGCAAGAAAACCTATTTCATTCTGGTTGTTTTACCCATTACGATCTAAGTCACCATAAGTCTTAATGAAAGAAGGAAGAACATTTGGTAACTATGGCTAACCTAAGCTAAATCTGTTTACAAGCTGGCACCCAACCTAGCTAAGAGTAACTACCTCAAGCGTGGGAATTCCAGGGCATTCCTAGGATTGTTTAGAGAGAGGGACTTTCTTACTGTCAGTACAGCCTTTTGACAGAGAAGGGAATATTGATGCTGATATTGTTCAATATAATATTGATATTAACAATATTCTTGTAAGAGGCTATATTAATCCCTGGAAATAGAAGTAGAAGTAAGACTAAAGACTCCCAACACCATGGTTGGGGATGATGGAGATGACAGAAACTTTGTAGCTTGTCCAACTTGACTGGTTGAAGCCTTTTTGAGTCTGCCTGGGTGGGTCTTCCCTCTTCTTCACTGAAATCCCCTCAAGGGAGTGGATTGCACATTCCTGCCTTGGAAGAAAGTGTAGGTCAGATCTCTATGGCCTGGCGTGGATAGACTGAACCTGGGGCAATCATGAAATGACTTTGTTGCCTGACAGTATAGACTCCAGTGCTAGGCAGGGCACTTACACTCAGAGAGTGCTTAATACAGTGAGTTAGATCAGCTAATCTGCCTATGAAGCTGTTATGATCTTTGAGTTTCTATTGTTATAGAGGCCACAGAGATAGAAATTCAGCAAGAATGAGAACTAGTCATGGCTTTTTTCACCTTGTAAATATAAAAATCTTTGATTCTGAGTCATAGAATCATGAAACAATTGAATTAGAAGGAACCTCATAGATTATTTTATTTAAATACCCATTTTGCAGATGAGAAAACCAAGATAGTTTACCCAAAATTCCATCCTGCTAATTATTTACAGGTTACAGTTTATAATTGAAAAATATTACTTTGTATAAACTAATGTGAAACAAGCATTGGGCTTGAAATCAGAAGGCTAAATTCCCACTCTAACAGGAATGCTTTATTGGCCAAGTGATAGTGGACAGGCTATCTAAGTTCTCTTTGTCTGTTTCCTCTTCTGTGAAATGGGGACAAGAGGAAATATTCAAATGAATATGATTGTGGAAACACTTTGCAAAACCATAAGACTATTCAGATATACTAGAAATAATCTGCATTGGCAGTTTTTGTTTTGTTTGTATATGTTCTTATTCATTAATTGGATGAATATTTATTGGGAATCACATGGTGTGGTAGATATAGCCTAGATGTAAGAGACAGAAAATTGATCTTTGAGTCCCAGTTTTTCCCTTACCAACTTTGTGACCTTTGACAATTAATCAATACACCAGTATTGGTGAACCATAGAATATGTGGAAGGAAGTATTGTGTTAAAAGGCTGGAAATGTAAGAGGGGGCTATCAAAATATTTTGGAGATACCTTATTTTCCAGAGCCAAGGCCTAATAAGAAGGCCATGCCCTGAGCTTGGCATAACAACCATTCTTTGCACTCAGGATGATATCACCCTCTGGCAAAATGTATTGCTTGACCAGGTGTTCGCTGAAAGATTTAACTCCCCCTCTTTCCCAGGTATATCTATCATATGTTCACAATCCCTGTTCTTGTCACAGAGCTCTGGTTCTGTATCTGACTGGGTCGCCATGATCCCTAAAACGTGAGACAATAACTTCCCAGGGCACCTAAGAATGTCTGTATTGTCCCAAGAAATGCCAACCAAGAGAACTATCTCAAGATCTGACAATGATGGTTCACCCCTTTCATATACAGAAGTGGCCCCAGCCTTAGCAGTGTTAAGCCCTCCTTCTTAGGAGGTCATCTTTTGTATGCTTATGTCATTTTCTTCACTTTGAAATTAATTAAACTTCTGTTTGTGTCCTGACTCTTCTGTCTCTAGCCTTCTCCCTTTGTTTAACTCTGGTCACTTATAGGTTAGAAGCTGGTTCTAGTTCAGTTGACAGGACCAAATGGTGAAGAGTTTTAAATGACAGAATAGTTTATATTTGATCCTAGGGGTAATAGAGAACCATTGGAGTTTATAAGCAGACTAAAAAGGTTACGAAGGCATCATCTCTAAAATGAGGAAGCTGTACTCAATTGCCTTTAAAGACCCTTCCAGCTGTAGATCTATGATCTTCTGAAAGCTGCAAAATAGTGTGAAAAAAGCTCAGGAAATGAGAGAAAATCGCTGATGTAGTTTAAATGGTTATGTACTTGTATATGTACATGTATATGTATATCTATATGTGCAGACACATATATTTGCCTGATTATTATGTCTGTTTGGATTTGTTTTGGTCAAATTTATCAGGAGCTATTGCATACTCCCCCAAAAAAATTCAGGAGAGGTGTAAGAAAGATTTTTGTAGTGTTGTATTCCAACTTCATGTTAACTGTAATAAAAAGACACTAAGTTTAGAGAAAAGTCCTTTTAAAATTCTGCTGTGGTTCAGCATAGAACAAAAATTTTTTTCAACTACAGTTCTAATCCTAAGTCAAATGTCTGATTGTTATTAGCAAATAGAAGCCATTGTCTGGTTCAGTAACAGTGAGATTACATCAAAAGACTGAAACCAAATAGATTTTATGAAGTCCAAGAAGGTTTTTAATTAATCCAGTCTACTCACTGGTAAATCTTCATTAGTATAGTACTAAGAATCAATAAGCTATTTATTTTTAACAACATTAAATTTTATAATGGTATCAGGTCCTTTAAATAGCACTTGAGGTAGGTAGGTGGTTAAGTGGGTAAAATGCTGAACTCTTAAGTCCAGAACTCTTGAGTTCAAGTTCTACTTTCACCATGTACTAGCTGTGTGACTCTGGGCAAGTCACTTGCCTCTTTGAACATCAGCTCTCTCATCCACAGAATGAGAATGATAGACTTGACTGCTGAAAAGAAACCTTCCAGTTCTTAATCTATGATCTTGTGAAAATTCTGAATGGTTGAAAATATGATTTTAAAGTGCGAAAGCACACAACGATGCCACGAAACAGGTTTCCTAAGTTATAAATGGCCAGAAACTAGCTCTCAGGTGTAATGACTGTCATCTATACACATAGGAGTTCTCAGTCAGTGTGAAGTTCTGAAGATCTATCACAAGTCTGAGTGGAACTTTAAAAATAATTAGATCTCAATATTCTTTCTTCATCACTATGGGATCCAGACCTATGTGCTTCTTTCCTCAATAAATATCCAGAATATGTAAGTTGTAATTGATGGACAGTTCTTTCATTTTCTCTTCTAAGGATTCTGGTTACTCTATAACTATCTATGAGGAAGCATTTGCTACTAAATGATGGAGTAGCAGGCAGGAGAGATTGATCACATCCCTTTAGTTTCTAAACTTTTATTCCTTGAATTTAGGACACAAAATGAAAATAGAACTAGAAGCAAGGTTAACTTGATGCTGAACCACAAAATCTAGAGCTCTATGGGCTCCATTCATTCAATAAGCATTTAGTAAATGACAGCTGTATAAAAATCACCCTGGAATAAATACTAAATTTATTCCAAACACAGGAAACTAGAGTACAATTTATCAGGAGCTACTGAGAAATGCATCTTCTAATCTCCTAAAAGTGATTCCTTATTTGACTTCTCATTTAGACAAACTCTGTGATAGTGACAAATACCTCACACAAATAAATATCTACTATTTTATGCCTTTCTTAATGGTGAGGATCAAAGGATCCTTAAAATTTTCCCTGTTGTTCTTTCTAATCTTTTGCAGTTTATGATTTATGCAGGGATAATAATTTGCTAGAAAAAACAGCATTTCAGTCTACTGAATCAAGTATTCAGAAAAAGGAATCAATAAACAATAAACAAAATAGGATATTATATTATCTAGACCAGTTTGTCAGTTGCATGACAGCAAAGAAGTAGTTTATTGTAGACTATTGTCTGTGAAATTATAGTCTTATAATAATAAAAATACATTATTAATATGATACTATATGAAGTCAGCCATTATATCTGGGAGACAAATTGATCCTTGGGCCCTTAAGGTAGTGCTAATCCTATAGGAGTGGCATTAAGAGGCCTAAACTGGAAGTATATGAGAACAAAAAAAAACAGGTGGCCACAGGTTACGCTACATTGCCCTTTAAGAGTAGGGGTTGTGTCATTCTTTGTATTTGTATCTCCAGCATCTAGGACAATGCTTGGCATATATTAGGGATTTAATAAAGTCTTATTGATTAATTGATCAAAGCAAAATTTAATAGCAACTTGATCTTAAAATAAGCATCTCTTTTTTCTCTAAATCTAATTTCCAGATACCCTGGGATCACAGAGACCTCTGTGTAGCCCCTTCCCCCTCTCAATCCAGTCTTAGACACTGATTAAGTGAAATGATAGAGATGATAAGTCTTTAGCCCCTAAGGATATCATATACTTCTAAATTTAAGTGTATCCATGACTTCATTCATGTAGGTACTCCCTCAAGGGATACAATGTGTAAATCCATTCATGTCTTTGAATCTTGTGTGATTCTTGCCCATAATCTTCCAGAAATTCATCAGGGGTTCTATTCAACCTTCTCAATTCTAGGTCTTTCATAATTACATGGATACCAGCACAATGGATGAATTGTCCACATATTAAGAACAAATGCTCTTGCAGAATTGGCTCATTACCTTTTCTGATTATCTAATTCTTGGATGATGTCGCTGCACAGAATCGCAGAATTTGAGGGTTAGAGAGAGCCTCAGAGGTTATCTTGTTCCATCCATACATGAAAGGAACCCCCACTATACCCTAGCCAACATGCAGCCTTTCAGTCTCTGCTTAATAGTTTCTTTTAATGTACAAATCATACTTGGTGATATACTACAATCTATTTATGCCCATCTCCCATTTATTATTTTTTTATCAATCTCTGGGCTGCCCAAAATTTTGCTTCTTTAGTAATTGTGTGATCCCAGGATTTGCAGCTATTACATCAACAGAGAAATATCATTGTTAGTAAGATAAAATTTTATTTCAGGAAATAGTACTGGAAAACTTCACAATTCAATCTAGCTGATTCTCTTATTTAAATCTGGGCTTGGTTCACAACCCATCTGAAATCAGTCCAAGATATAAGGACTAATGGAAGAACCCCATGGGCTTTCCATTCAACTATATGTCATAATCTTGATAATAGGTGATTAGATTTTTTCATTAGAAAAATCCATTAGATTTTTCCATTTGTGGATTGTTAGACCAATTGTGGGTCTTATTCAAGAGATATTCCAAGACATATTATTTAGGATACAATCAACACAATGTTATCTGCAAACAGGAACATTTAGAGGACCTCATTATAGATGGAAAGTAACTTCTAGTTTGACTTCTGATTTAGACAACCTCTGATAGTGACAAATACCTCAGACAAATAAATATCTACCATTTTATGCCTTTCTTAATGGTGATAATCAAAGGATCCTTAAAATTTTCCCTGTTACTCTTTCTAATCTTTTGCAATCTTTGACTTATGCAGGGATAACAATTTGCTGGAGTAAACAGCATTTCAGTCTACTGAATCAAGTATTTAAAAAAGGAATCAATGAACAATAAACCAAGCAGAATACTGTATTATCTAGACCAGTTTGTCAATTGCATGACAGCAAAGATGTACTTTATTGTAGACTATTGTCTGTGAAAGCCTGCCCCTTCCTGTTTCATATTTTCATCCTGAATATCTTAGATTTTTATCTATTTCATTATCTTAAAGATATTAGCGATGCAAGAAAATAGGCAAATGGGTCAATAACTATTGATGTTTTCTTGATTGCTTCTGGGACTTATTTCTAATTATTTTTCTCTCTTTTAATAAGCTGGAGAATAGATGCCCCCAAATTGTGTCACTTCCAGCATTTCCATTCTATAATTTTGTTTTCCAATGTCAACTTCTCCAATGAAATGAAAAAATAAATACCACTTTATGAGCACAGGTCAGGGACACACAAGCCACTTCTGTAGTTTTTATCTTATGCTCCAATGAAGGAAATAAGCAGTTCAACTGTCCAAGAAGTTTAGCAGAATACCAGACTTGCTACTAAACTTTTTGGATCATACCCAGTCAAATGACATAACATATATAAAACATTTTGCAAACCTTAGATCACTATATAAATATAAAACACATACACATATGTACACACATATATACATGATATGTAAATAAATGCATGTGTTGTATGCATGTACATGGACCTAAAACCTGAATATTTTTACAACTGAACTAAATTCAGATTTGAAGAGGAAACTGAGGCCCAAGTAGCTTAAAATGTTTCCCAATAAATTAAAGACAGAGCTAGGAGAAGCATCTGGTGATCTCTTGACTCCTGGTGCAATCCTCTTGTAGTAATTAAAGAAATAACAATATATGATACATTTTAATTCAGGAACTTATCTCATGCTTACATATGTCATAAGCCTTTTAATTAGCTTTTTCTCTTTCCAATCTATCCTGAACATTTTGGCCCAATGAATCTTCCTAAAACATGAAATATCTTACTCCCTTGCTCAGAACCCATGTATCATTCTCCATGATCAACAGGATAAACTCTAAATGCCTTGGTCTGGCACTGAAGGCAATTTTTATTTCAATTTTTTTC
>JAQQSU010013908.1:0-11549 GCA_028627135.1 Pseudochirops cupreus | reverse complement strand
TCTTGGGCAGGTGTCTTGAGGGTAGTGGGGGTCAAAGGGATCAGGTCATCTTCAAATCTGTTCTTGGGTTAGAGCACATCGAGGGAGAGGTCTCCCTGTCTTCTCTTCCCTTATGTGGCTGCTTTACCCATTCACCCCCAGTAGCTCTCATCATATCTGGAGTGGAAGAAGATGACTCCAGCAATGCTTTCTACTGAATGGAGCCAGACATCTATCTCCTCTTCCCATTTCATACTGGCAGCCATCACACCCCTCCCTCCCCAAACTGTCCATAAAGCTCACCCCTACTACCATACAGCAGTTTCCTTGATATAAAATCATGCATAAGCAAACACAAAATTCATGTTATTCTCAAACTATCCCCTAATTACCTATTACATCAATTGTACTGGAACAAATGTGTGTTTTCAAAACAAGTATTATAGCAGAACTGACTACAGAGACAGGAGAATGAAGCCTTAACAAGACCACTGAATTTGACAAAATGGAAGTCTCTGGGAATTTCCTGCCAACTCTTTTCCTAGTTCCCAGACTTCCAAACCATGCCATCTCAATTCAGAATTTCCCTCAGTGCCTAGGGCCTGCTTGCCTTGGCACATTCAACCCATTGTAGCCTTCTCTACATATACTGTCTTTCTGTAAGCATCAGTCCCTTCTTCCATTGGTGAGTTCCTTCTGGAATTTTTATTTTGTGAAGGGGCCCAGGCCAGGCTCCATTTCTGTCCTGGTCCTAGTCTTGTCTACCCAGTTTCAAAACCATGATCTTCCCCTACCTTTCCAGTTCCCCTTTGTGTGTTGTCTTCCTCCATTAGAATGTAAACTCCTTGAGAGCAAAGACTCTCCTTTTTGCTTATATTTTTATATCTGGTGCTTAACACAGTGCCTGGAATACTCTAAGCTCTTAATAAGTGCTTGTAACCTTGTTGCCTAGGTTAAGAATAGACAGATATGACCCCAAATAAAAAAGGGTATCTATTTTTTTGGGAGGGGAGAAGGGAGTAAATAAAGAATCCCAAACTAGAATCTCTCCTAAAAAGAAAAAGAATTTTCAAGGTCATGAGCAAGTAGGAAAAGAAAAAAAAAAGGCAAAAAGCAAAAGCTCCAGTGTGTTGGATTAAAAGAACCCAAACGAAAGAACTTTAGAAAGGAAAAAATAAGTAAACATCAGCAATAGCCCTAGAAACAAAATTCTATCACAAGTTACACTAAGCTCTCTGAAAGAAATAAAGAAAAAACTAGTGTTGATAATTTAAAAATTTACAACAATAGTTATTTGTCATCAGTAAAGAAAAAAAAAGGAAGATGACAAAATGAATAATGAAGCAATGTTATAAAGAGATCTGTGGAAAATTTATATAAAAATGCAGATTTGATGAAAAATAGAGTTGTTCTGCAGGTAAGACAAAATGGCAGAGCTAGTACATTTCAAAGATGGAACCTGGACCTGGGACAAGTCTCTTAACCAATCTGAGACTCAGTTTACTCATCTGTAAAATGAGAGGGTTGGATTAGATGACTTCTGATGTCACTTCCTGCTCTAAATCTATGTGTGATCCTGTTTTCCTGACTCCCAGGCCACTCCTCTATTCCTTATTCTACTTTTACTCTTCATAAGGCATTATTTTAAAACCCAACCAAACAAAAAATGATAAAGGGCAAAAAACTCCAAAGTGACTTAATCAATATTAGGCCAAGTCTGGTTTTTGCTTCGGAACAACAGTTCGTGAGCCTTATGAAATGATAAAGAGAGGCAGTTTGGCATAATGGAAAGGAACTTTGACTTAGAAATAAGAAGCCTTCTGCTCCTGTTCAGCTTCTGACACTAGCTGACCAGTTACCCATGTGTGACCTTGGATAAGTAATTTATCCTCTTGAGGCCACAGATAAGTCTCAAAAAATGAATATATTAGATGGACTGAAAATTGAATGAAGAGATTGTCGTTCCTTATACCAGAAATTCCTGTGAGAAATGACAGGTCCTGGAAGTACTCTTGAATGACAAAGTGTAGAGTGATAGTGACCTTGTTATTGTGATTAATTTCCTGTATACTTTGATTCACATAATTCAAAGGCTATAACTCTTCTGAAAATGGAATATCCCTGGTTCACTATTACTGATTTAGATAGCTCACAGATAATACCACATCACCTGAAATAACCTCCAGCAGTAAAAGTGGGATCCCTATATAACAAACTCACAACTGAAAAATGACCCAAATTACTAAACACTCAATTTCCGATCCTTTCCCATTGCCTTTCTCACTGAACAGATAGGATTATGGGAAGAGAAAAAGGGAATTTGAATTTTTTATTTTTAAATGGTACCATTTCCTGATTCCTCTACTAGTGGCTGAAATTGATGGCTTAAATATCACAAAGAGATGCTCATACCCTTTGATCCTACTTAGCTCCTGGAATAACCAACATTTTTTCCCTCAAATACCACCACCCCTTTTTGGAAAGTCACAAAGACCCTTAATTTAGTTCCCACTTGTTGGGTCTTTGTAAATCACACCCAGAATGCAGCTCCCCAATATGGCCTCCTCCAAGGACTTCTTTATACCCTCTATTCCCGACTCCAAACTGTCAGTTTTCAAAGTGTTAAAAGTCCAGGGCTCAGTGTTCAGGCAGTTCATTCTTCAGTCTCAAAGGCTGAGAACTTTGTCTTTTCAAATGCGTTTGATCAAACTGAGTGAATAGGGGAGGGGAGGATATGCAAATAGACATTTTAAAATGGAACACAAGCTTGCAGTGTGGTTGGCAAGCCTCAGCATCACACCACTCTCTCCAGCCTGTCATATGAAAGGGTTTTTTTATCCTGCACTCTGGCTCACAAGTCTGGCCAGACTGGAGCTATTCTCACTGCACAACAAAAATTCCTTTCAGTTCAGGATGGTGTTTGTACCCAGGAGTGCTGGGGAATGCAGGTTGGAGGCGGCATAGTTTGATGAATTCAGGATGGACACCCCTTTCATTTTCACTGAAAACTTCTAGGGCATTCAGGTTTTATGTGTTATTAGAACATCAACTAGAAAAATCCATTACCAAACGGTCCAAACTGGAGAGAAACAGTTGATAGATCTTGGACATGTGAGGACGGTCCATCCATCAGAAGTTTCCTGGAGTGAGAGCAGGTGTAGACCTGCATGACAATTATCAGCAAGTCTCCACATGGTTTCATAATTTCAGTTTTAAGGGAGAAACCAGCATTTTGGTGGACTATTTTTGTTGTTGTTGCTTCCTCCCATCCCCCAAATGTTTACTGGTAAGCACTTTCAATTTTTTTTCTTGTGTCTGCTGCGTCCAAACTCCAGAAGAAATCTCTACCAGTGACAACAGTTAATTTAACTCTCTGTGAGTAAATAGGAAAACAACTTACTAGTCAGGACTAAAACACTAGTCCTGAACTAAATATTTTATGAGCATTTGTTCACTTGAATCCAAAGCAGTTAAGAATTTTATTCAGGACAGGGACAAAGTAGAGAATAGAAAAAAAGTAGAGAAATAGTCAATCTTTCACCATATGTCCATTGTGGAGATGTTTTGCATAACTACACATATATTGCCTGTATTGAATTGCTTGTCTTCCCAGTGGGGGTGGGTGACGAGGGAGGAAGGGAAAGAATCTAGAATTTAAAGTTTTAAAATCAAATGTTTTAGAAAAAATATATGTATTATTATTATTATTATTAGTTACATGCAACTGGGAAATAAGATCTACAGGTGCTGGGGTAGGGAGATCCATCTTGCTCTACCGGAAAGTCAGAGGGGTGATGAGGGGGTAGGATATAGGAGAGAGCAGATTGGGGGGGAGGTTATACAGTTGGATGGCTGTTTTGTAGGGGAAAGACGGGGAGAAAATTTGTAACTCACAATCTTGTGGAAATGAATGATGTAAACTAAAAATAAACAAAAGTTAATTTTTTTTTAAAAAGAAGAATTTTATTCAGCATTTTTTTTAGAAACCAACTTGAGAGCTATGTACCTCCAAAGAATGATGGAGGTCCTCCCAGGAGCCAGAAGAACCTTACCCAGTGGTATATACTTTAGTTCTTCCAAAGTGATTATTGGTAACATCGACCAAAGTCTCCCTGGGAACTAAGCTAGCTGCCAGACCTGATTCTACTTAGGTGGCACAGAGGATTAACTTGGAGCCAGGAAGTCTTGAGTTCAAATTTGATCTCAGATGCACTAGCTATGTTACTTTGGACAGGTCACTTAACCTCTCTGTGTCTCAGTTTCTTCATCCTTAAAGTGAGGTTAATCATAGCACCCACCTCCTAGACTTTAGGAGAGGATAAAATGAGTTAAATATTTGGAAAGTGCTTTGTACATCTTAAAGTGCTATTTAAAGACTAGCTATTATTTTATATTATTATATCAAATCTTGCCCCAGTAGAAGCTGGAAAACGTGGTAAATTTCCATGTACTCTGAATGGTTTGCTAGCACACAGCTCACAATATTCCTTCTGCTTACAATGTCTTTCCTCACCAACTCTGCCTATTAAAAGCTCTTCATTCTAAGAGCTAGGAGACCTTTCAACCTCTGGTGCGTCCTGGCTAAGTGACCTTGGGACAATCATTTAATCTCTCACCACCTTAGGCAACTCTCTAAGTAGCAAAGCAGATGCTGTCTTAATCAAAAATTGCTTCATTTCCGTATTGGGAATTCCAGTAGTGAAATTACTGGTCTGGTCCAAAAGAAAATCTTTCAAAACTGATTTAAATGCCAGTCTCCAAAAAGTATTTCGTGATCCCTGCATGGAGAAGTGCTTTCTATCCCTTCCACTCCCCTCCCCCATAGCATTTTCTTCCTATCCCTCTTGCACTTACCACATTTTGACCTTCACTATAATCAGCTGGAATGTCTCCCATCTCCCTATTAAGACTCTAAACTCCCTGAGAGTAAGGTTCATTTAATTCTTTTTCCCCCCTCCATACAGAATGACTTTGTCTATTACAGCTCCATGTAACTTGCGGCTATACTTCTAACTTTTTCCACCTTAAATTCTGCAAGTTGATTTTCCTTTCCAAGTGAACTCCTTTTCCCTTGGTCTCGATCAACTGTTTTTGCCATTTCTCTGTTAGATGCATCAAGATCACCCGGCATCTAGATTCTAGACTTTGTATTAATCTCTTTCAAGCTGATAATAGGCTCTCTTAGCAAAGTGTCCAAGCATGGAAAGAAAGACGGCAGATAGGAAGGAACAGAGAGAGTAACGCACAGGATCTAAAGGGGAAATGAGAGGTAGAAGGCACGGACACCAGGAAGTCCCAGTCGGTACCACCCAGGTTGTCAGGAGCTTCCTGAGATTTCACATCCACAGTAAGTACACTTTGTATCTTTGTTTCTTTGTTGTTGGGTTTTTTCTTTTAACATTTATTGTTAATTTTTTTCAGCTTTCTTCCTGAGTCTCAGTCCAAATTCAGGAAAACTGTAAGAAAAATATACCATCTCTGGGTGGCTAAGAAGAAAGCAATTTAGCAGCAAGGACTGAAACACTTGTGTGACAATATGATGGCAAAGAAGTGGGTTGGATTCCAGAGGACCTGCATGCCAGACAGGCCCATGCAGAACTTCTTTATACTTCTCTTTCTTCTTATCTTATTTTACTCAGCTTTCACTATGTAACGAGTTATTTACAGGTTGTCTTCCTAACTTAAAATGTGAGCTCCTTGAAGGCAGAGGCTGTTTTTAACCTTCCTTTATATCCCTTGCACTAAGTGTGTGCACCACAAAGTAAGGGTCTAATAGATACTCTGTGACTGATAATACTATTTTGTATTGTGTCTGTTGCACGGTATTATATATGTGTTGGTGTGTACCAGCCACTATGACAGAAGTTCCATGACAGCAGAAATCTTTGATCTCTAGACCTGGCACAGGGGCCTGAACACAGTAGGCACTTACAAAAATGGCTCATGAACAAATGAATGAATTTCGCTGTTCCTTAGGAAGCACAGGGGACCCACATGGTAGACTGGCTAGTACAAAGTGAGGCTTGCATCACCTCTGGGCAGTCATAATTAGGGATTTTTGTGACACGGCAAATACTGCAAATCAAGTCAAAGATTAATGGCACCAAATTTAGTATTTCATCAAACTTCATCAAACTGGCTGACAAATAGAGGGGGTCAAGCTGGGAGTGGCAACAGGTGGCTCATCCTAGCCTGCCATTAAATAGCTCAAGAAGAGAGAGTTGAGGCTGATCACAAGCAAGTCAATGATGTCATTGGTCCTTTTCAAAAATGAAGGTGAACAACAATTAACTAATGATACTTCTGCATTTTTCCTTTGAAACTACCACCACTCTGGTGCAAGCCACTATCACTTTACACTTGGACTATTGTAGCATCCAGTTTGTTCTCCTGCCTCAAGTCTCTCTCCATCCAATACATTCTCCACTCAACTGCCAAATTAATCTTTCTAAAGCACAAGTCTGACTCTGTCACATCACCTCCCCATTTCCTATTCAATAAATTCCAGTAGTTCCTTATTACCTCGAGGATAAATGATAAAATCCTCTTGTCTTTTAAAGCCTTCTTATGTCTTACTTCCCTCCACATACTCTGTGATAGAGTGACACCGGCACTCTTGTTGTACCTCTGACACATCACTCTATTTCCTTAATCTGGGTCTTTTCCCTATGCTACCCCCACCCACTCTACCCACTCCATGCATGGAATCTGCTCTGTCCTTCTCTTTGTCTCTTGGCTTCCCTGGTTTTCTTCAAGTCCCCAGCTCAAATCTCACCTTCTACATGAAACGTTTTCCCAACCTTCCTTAATGCTAATGCCTCCCAAATGTTAACTATCTCTAATTAATCCTTCTATATCTTGTTTGTACATAGCTTTTACATGTTGTCTCCTCCACTAGACTAAGCGCCCCTTAAGAGCAGGGACTGTCTTTTCCCTTTCTTTGTATTCCCGGTGCTTATTTAGCACAATGCCTGGCACACAGTAGGCCTTGACTTGTTGTCTGTAGTTGCTGAAGGACTAGAAATGTCTGTTCCTTCTAAATTTGGTGTCTCTGAGCAAAACCCTAGGCAACCCACCCTGCTTCTGGCATTACCCCTCCTAAGGCTGATTGGGAGAATAACTTAAGGTAAAGAAATTCTCAGAATTAATTTACAGACAATTTATATATATTAAAATGGTGACAATGTCAAGTCTTTCTACTTAGCCATGAGTGTTGACCAGAATTTCTGTGTAGATTTTAAGGGTGAATCTTTCTGGTAGGGTGATAGAATTTTTTTTTTTCCATGTGGTATTGGTCCTCACCATTGACTTCACGGACACTGGGGAAATGGACCCTCTAAAGCTCCCTAGGTTGCTTCAATGAAGTCACAGATGCATTTTCATGGCTTCCATTCTGAATGCATTCCAGGATGGGCCTAGAGGAATAGCACATCTTGATTCACAGCTGGTGAAAGAAAGTTAATCAATACCTTCTCAAGGATGGCATATTGTAAGGAAGAATAATTGACTCACTAGGTTGTGGGCAACAGATATGCTAGGGCAGAGAGTAAGGAAAGAGAAAGGTATTTTGTGAGATGAATAATAGGGCCAACTACATTTCAGGCTTGACAAAGTTCAATATTCCTTAGAGAACCAAGAATATTCCAACTAGCCAGCTAGGGATTCCTGCTTCACGCATGGGTAGGCTTAGGGTAGGTTCTCAACCTTCCTAATGCCGCGACCCTTTAATACAGTTCCTCATGTTGTGGGGACCCCCAACCAAAAAATTATTTTCATTGCTACTTCATAACTGTAATTTTGCTACTGTTATGAATCGTAATGTAAATATCTGATATGCAGGATGTATTTTGTATTGTCACACATTGAACATAACCCACAGGTTGAGAACCGCTGGCTTAGATGAAAGCCCTTTTCACATTGAATTCTGGAACACCACATGGACAGGACACTAGGGGAGACAAAGCTTTGTATTCTTAGAGGGGATTTGCTCAACTCCATTTCCTATCTGTTCCCCCAAGCTGAGATTCTGTTCTTCCCATATGAATCACAAGACCTCTGTGTCATACCACTAGCAACAACCAAAAAATCACAAACTTGCATCTTCAGAAAAATAGTATCAGCAAGAGCCTGACATTCTCCCTTGCGCAGGTGACACAAATCCAGCACCACGGAAAATCAGAGCTAGAAGGGATCTAAGAGTCACTTAGTCTGACAAATACCGGAAAAAGACTCCTTGCTACAGCATCCCCAAGAAGCGGCCATCAAGTCTTGGTTGAAGAACTCCAGTGTGTGTGTGTGTGTGTGTGTGTGTGTGTGTGTGTGTGTGTGTGTGTGTGTTTGTGTGTGTGTGTGTGTGTGTGTGTGTGTGTGTGTAAGGGGGGAAGGTTGGGGGAGGGGTGATCCCACTTTCTCCTAAAGGGGTCCATTCTACTTTTGGATAGTTTTAATTCTTAAGAAGTTTGTCCTTCTATCCAGCTTAAACCTGCCTGCCTCCCTGAAACTTCTACCTATTGCTTGGAACTATGTTTTCATGAAGGAAGGAAGGTAGGAAGGAGGGAAGGAGGGAAGGAAGGAAGGAAGGAAGGAAGGAAGGAAGGAAGAAGGGCAGGGAAGAAGAGAAGAAAGGAAGGGAGGGAGGGAGAAAGGAAGGGTGGAAGAAAGGAAGGTAGGAAGAAAGGAAGGGGAAAAGAAAGGAAGAGAGAGAAGCAGAGAAGAAGGGAAGAAAGGAAAGGAGGGAGGGAGAAAGGAAGAAAATAAGTATTTATTAATATATTAATAAATTTATAAAATTAATAAATTAATAAAAATTAATAATAATAATAATAAGTATACTATGAGCCAAGTACTGTGCTAAGTGCTTTACAAATATGATCTCATTTAATTCATATAACAAATCTGGGAAATAAGTATTATTATCACCCCCATTTGATGAGTAAACTGAAGCAGACAGAGGTTAAATCACTTGCCAGGGTCACAAAGCTAATAAGTGTCTGAGGCCAAATTTCAACTCAGGTTTTCCTGACTTCAGGTCCTGTACTCTATCCACTGTGCCTCCCAGTTGCCTTCTGGGGCTAAGCAAAACATCCCCCTTTCACATGCTAGCTCTTTACACACTTGAAAAAGGCTATCACTCTTTGCCCCTCTCTACCTCTAACCCCCAATCTTCTCTAAGATAAACATCTCAGGCTTCTTCACTGATCTTCATGCGACCTGGTCTCTAGTCTCTTCACTATCTTGGTCATCTTTCTTTAGATGGATTCCAGATTGTTAACGTCTTTTCTAAGATGTGGTGCTTAGAACCACAAAATACTCTAGATGTGATATGAACATGTCAAATTAAGTCCCATTCCTATGCATTCTGTTTCCTGAGCTAGATAGAGTGTAAGCTCTATTCCGTATCTATCCAGGGGAGTACTGGAGCCAGCTCAAACCAGCTCAAACCAGTTGCTTTATTGATTGTCTAGACTTAAGAAAGTGACAGAGAAAATGTTAACAATGACGATTAAACTTAAACATATATCACGTTTTGGGGAAGAGTAGTTATTAAATATTTACCAACTGCTCAGAGGCCAAATGAAGAATGTAAGGAACAGTTTCTTCCTGCAATATGTTTATGAGATCATGTAGTGCAACCTAAGTCATTTACATGTAGGGAAACTGAGGCCTAGGGAGGAAAAGGGACTCATCCAAGATCATATAGTTCTGAATGAGCTTGTGGAAGTGAATGGCTAAGAACATTTTCCAGAGTAATTCTCATGATTTAGGACAATCCTTTAGATTAGATTAGCCATCCTTTAGATGAATTAAATTAAGAAGAACCTAGGGCCAAGGGGCTAGAACCACAGAAAAGGGGTTGTCTGCCAAGAAAGAATTGTCATTTGTAATTCTTTTTCATGAGTGCTTGTTGAGTGATTCATTTGCATGCTCCTAAAGTGTGTCAGAACACAGTTCTTAGGGGCATGAAAATCAGCTAGAACACAGCCTGCACAGCCACCACCACTCAGTGAAAAACTCCAAATGACTGTGTTACTGAATCAGGCTGATGTAGACCCAGAACCCACTGCAGGGAGGTCTAGTTCAGGGAGGATGGGCGAGACTCACACTTGAACCCCCCAAAAGTGGAATAAGCATCAGAACCACTAGCCTTAGGAAGAGAGAATCAAACACAAGCAAACATACCATATCATTTACTAAGCTTCTATCAACTACTGTGAGAATAGCCATTAGTAAAAGAAAAGAAAATCATGTATTGAGAAAACACAAATATCAGTATACATCCATCCAGTTTCTGATATTTCAGGCATTGTCGATGGACCATGACACAAACTTTAACTGTAATGCACCGTGGCTCAGGTGTGCTTGGGGCAATGAAATTTGTCAGCTCCTTTGGGGGAGACCCTGATATTGTCAAAGGGGTGAATAGAGGACAAAGGTGACACAAGACTATGGAGAAAACTCCAGCTTTCAAAGGGTTTCAAGAGAGAATAGATAAGATCCTATACTCTACAATTCTTTGGGGAACATCAGCCCAGGAAGGATAGAATACCTTTAAGAACAGAAGGCTGAAGGCATAAAGGGAGACCATTTTGATGAGGAGGGAAAGGGGGAGTGGTCTAAAGAAACCAATGCAGACATATCAGGAAATCAGTGGTTCAGTTATTTTATTTTTTTTTAATGGAATACTGAGAAGGTGAGACAAATGGCAGAGTGGCTAGAAAGCATGCCTTGGATCAAGGATGAATGGAGTTTTTGACAAATACTGACCGTGAGACTGAGCAAGCTTTTTAAGGCCACTTTCTAAGTCTATAAATTGCAGAAAAGTTGCTGACCTGCCTTGGTAGAATGAGTTTCCTCACCTGAAAATTCTCTATACTAATGAAATCACAGGTCCATACCCTTCAGACAGTGTCTGACAAGCCTTTTCACATTTGCACAGAAATTGAAGACAGAAACAGGCAGGGCAAAAGCTCTGGCATGTATTGCCCTCTCCCCCGAGTGGCCAAGTGCAAGAAAGTCAGTTGCAAGTTGCCTAGAGGCACATCACTGAGGCAGAAGGCTGTACTCAACAGATCATTCACCATTTATTCAGCAAAATTTAGTAAAGACCTATGATGCTCAGAGTGCTGTGCTAAGAGCTTGGGGGCACAAATACCAAGATTAAATAAGCATAGCCCTGGTCCTCATAAAGTTCACAATCTGGTAAGGGTGTAGGGATAATACCAAAATGTAGCATGCAATTTATTTTGCATTGATTTTAAGTGAGATCTAGACAAAGTACCATTGGAAGTCTGAGGGAGGGGGGTGGAAGCAGAGTCACAAAGGGAAAGGAGGAAAGTTGAAGGAGGTGATGTACAGTGATTTCAATATTTTTGGTAAAAGTGGGAAGCTACAGGTAGCTAGGTGGTACAGTGAATTGAGCACTGGCCCTGGAGTCAGGAGGACCTGAGTTCAAATCCGACCTCAGACACTTAACACTTACTAGCCGTGAGACTGACCTTGGGCAAGTCACCTAACCCCAATTGCCCTGCCTTCCCCTCTCCAAAAACAAAAAGCAAAAAAAAAAAAAAAAA